>JBBPBX010045728.1:0-26893 GCA_038048925.1 Garcialebias charrua | reverse complement strand
GAGTCGTTCTCAACCTGCTGTCACCCCCCAAGAAAAACTGGACTTATTCCCCTGCAGACAAAAGCTCTCCCCCAAGAAAAACTGGACTTATTCCACAAACAAGCCCCCCCCCCCAAGAAAAAAAGAAAAAGAACTGAAATTATTCCACACACAAGATTCTCTATCCCCCCAAAAAAGAAAGAACTTGTTCTGAAAACGGGACACTCCCTCCCCAGGACAGACACTGAACTTACACTTACCCCCCCCTCCAAGAAGAAAATGGATACTATGAAGAAGAATGTTTGATCTATTTCATTTTTTAAGTTCAAGGCCATTGTTTTAGCTTTCCTGGGCTATAGTTAATATCAAAGAAATTTCAAACCACCTGAAAACTTATTTTTGTGCCCATAAAGGGTTATTTTGTTGTGTTTGAGAAAATTATTTCCCACATTTTTGGCAAACATTACTTTTCATTTATTGCTTTTCCCCACATCTTTGAAAGTGTATTAGTTCGTTTTATTTGTTTAACACAAATTAAATGTATTCTTTTTAACACAAATTAAATGTATTCTTTTTGTTTAACACAAATTAAGTGTATTCGTTCTGTTTAACACAAATTAAATGTATTCGTTCTTTTGTTTAACACAAATTAAATGTATTTTTGTTTAACACTATTAAAATAGATTAGTTCTTTTTAAACTTACACTATATATGTTCTATAAAACCTTTATTTCTTTGGAAAAACTTAGTTTTTAAATAGATTGATCCCTGCTAAAATATATTATTCCTCTTAAAACTTTGACATAAGCCATGAAATGAGACCATATTCACTACAAAGTTCTACTCAAAATTTTCTCTCAAACATTGAATTAAGTCATGAAATATGACATTCAGTACAGATCTGTTCCCCAAAACTTTATTTCTCTCACACCATCCTAAAAAGATGATCCCGAGTTGTCGGGACGCCACTGTGAAGGCGACGGGGCAGCTGTGTTTTTTTTACCCCCCAATTTGAATTCGGCCTTGGGGTTGGTTTCCATACCACTCACATAATTTAGTAATAATGAGAAGAGGATGGAAATGTTAAATTCAAATTTATCATATGAAACTTCCCAGCTCACTTAAAATCAAAGGTTCTCTGTTCACTTCAAAATGTCCTTGAGGCAGAACAAAAAAAGTCTTTAAGCTTTTTTCATGGTTAGACAATGTTTTACATTACTGTTTTGATTAGATGTTCCTGCCTCAAACAGAATCCTGACTGCAGTTTTATCTGTAAGATGTCAGAGCTTGTGTAACTTGTCAAACCACCTCTGTTATAAATACTCTGAGACCAGAAATAAATTTGGATGTGTGCTGGAGTGTGTTTCGAGACCAAATTAGTTTTAGTACATTACAAAGCATATCCCCTTTGCAAAGTTCGTGATATGTCTAACTCAATTCTCTTGTTTATTCGTTGTGGTTTTTATTAGGTAACAGGTGTTTAAAATCCCCATCAACAGGCACTTTAAATCCATGTGCCCGCTTCAGATTTCTGGCCAACGTCAAAAAACTTCTCAGACACATGAGAAAAAAGTTCTGCCCGTCTGATGTGTCGAGCAAGAACTCCCAAACCGGGGCTTTAAGGAAAAAATATTTTCTCGCAGCCCAGGAGAGAACAATTTTCTTGCTTCTTTGCAAAGTACAGTTTGTAGCAGCCTTTAAAAGTCTCTGTCCATAATCTGCTGCATAATGAAGGAAGAACGAAGATTTAAAAAAATTGCACAGGAAGAACCTTTATTACCTTTTGCTGAAAAGACAATAACACAACTAATCATTTTAGAAAAATATAACCTTAAAGGTTATAACCTTTATTACATTTAGAAAAATATAACCTTTATTAAAATAACACAACTAATCATTTTAGAATCATTTTCATCCTCGAGTCGGGAACTTCTCAAAGTCCTAACAAAAGGCTAAACCCAGAAAGAGTCAAAAGAATCCAAAAAGATGCTGTCCATAGTCATGGAGACCCAGGAGCTGGAGCTGCCGTACACAGACACCATGCTCCCGTCGCTGCTGTCGTCAGCATTTATCACCATCACCTCTCTGCAAAACAGAGAAAACCATGAGGTGAGACTTTTCTCCGTGGAGGCACCTACTTCCCAAGTCTGTCAATGTCAGATTTACAAAGCACATAACAACCGAAGCCGACCAAAGTGCTTTACAGTTAAAACAAATAAAATAAAAGAGTAAATGCATCTAGTGCCACTAAAACGAATGTTAACACAAGAACAATAAAATCTGCTCAAAATTTGTTTTCAGACTGCGTGGATCAAATGCCAAGTAAAACAGATGAGTCTTAAGCAAATCTAAAAAAGCTAAGTCTGGTCCTCTGGACATTCAAAAAAAAACAAAAAAACAAAACAAAGCAAAAAATTGTTCACATCCTTGATAGAGAGGAACGATGGTTTGAGAGAGGAGTAAAGGAGGCCATCTTTGTGAAAAGAAACCGCCCATCATTAAACAGGGGTGGAGGCCTCCGAGTTCAACTGTCCCCCTCCTACAATGCTGTGATTGCTGGTATCACTCAGCCCTCTGTGAATAGCAAACAACCATCAGGGTGCTAACGATCCATTGTTAGGCTGATGGTCCTCCTTGATCATGTGAGCAGCTGGTTTCAGGCTGTCATCAGCCAACTGGTTGTGTAACACTGTGAGAGGGTGCTATTTATAAGACTGAGCTGAACCCAGCACCTCAGACTGAGGAAGTCTTTCGGACGAAAGACGAAACGTTTCTACAATTTTTTGCTTTGTTTTGTTTTTTTTTTTTTTTGAATGTCCAGAGGACCAGACTTAGCTTTTTTAGATTTTTCTACCTGGATTATTGAGCATGCATCAGGGTAGTCTTAAGCAAAGATTTAAAAGTCTCAACAGTCTGAACAGTCTTTAAATTCTCAGGCAAACTGTTCCACAGCAACCGCAAAAGCCCGATCACCTCTGGACTTCATTTTGGATCTGGGGAAGAGAATCTGATTGATAGACCTGAGTGCTCTTACTAGAGTGTAGATGTTAATGTAACATGTAAAGTCTGAACGAGACAGCTTCACTGCTTTCCTCTGAGTAAAGAAATGTGAAAAACGCAAAAAAAAAAAAAAAACTTTTATCTTTCACAAACAACTGACCTGTATTTTTATTGTTTCACTTCCAATCGTTTTTGGTGTCTGGACTAGAAAAGCTTGACAAAATAAAGGTGATTTAAATCCATCCATCCATCCATCCATCCATCCATCCACATATCTATATCTATATATACACAGTGTATATAGATATTTACTTTTGTTTAGGTTCCACCTGCATTAGAAATCTGTAGCACCACTTTGTCTCAGATTAAAGGCCAATTTGGTTTTAATGAAAGTTTAAGCCTTATCATCATAGTTTCCTTAAAGCACAAACAGGCAGATAAAATGCCTTGCTGTGCTGCCATCTTTCTTCTCGCTGCACATTCCAGACCACCTACCAGCTTGTTGTATAAAATAAACCCAACAACACAACTCAAAGTTCTCCACTGACCTGTTAGGATGACACTTCGCTCACCTGAAACAACTGCATTATTAACAGTTTCATACATTCTTATGTAAAGATGGGCAAACAGAATATTACTCTGCGTAAACAAATAAGGACAGTCCTCAACACAAACAATAATAATTATAGGAGAAAACCATGATCATGTCTGCATATCTGTATGAACTGGTGTTACGTCCACTGATTTCTAGAGGTTCTCTTACTAGAGGACAACCTTTCTCCTCCTCTGCTTGTCTACAGGCCTGCAGTCACACTGTGCTGTCAACATGCTGCACACCTGGAATCACTTCCTCCTCATCAGTGGACTGCATAAAAGCTTCAGGGCCACGCCCCTTTTCATCACATTTCCACTTGGTCCTGAGCAGTGTAGTGTGGTTCTGAACTGAACTCTGTCTACTTCATTTTAACCAACTTTACTCCTGTTTTGTGGCCAGCCAGGAGCTTAGGGATTGTAGTTTTAGTTATTGTAATGCCAAGTTGGGTTGTTGAGTTATTAGTCAAAGTCAAAGTCAACTTTATTGTCAGATCTGCAATATGTACTGTACAGGACATACACAGGACCGAAATTGCGTTTCTCTCAGTCCCTCGGTGCAACAGTAAACATCTAAACATTGAAACACTGAAACATATAATAATAGACATAAGCATAAAATAGTAAAACTAACACTGTCCTGAGTTTTTTGCATAGTGGTATAAGAGTATGAAAATTTACACCAACTCTAAAACTAAAACATTTAATGAACATAATACTGTCCTGAGTTTTTGCATACTAGTATAAAAAAAAGTATAAAAAGTATAACTAAAATAAACTAAAGGTTTCTAGCATTGACATTTGCAAAGTGGCAAAGCAGCGTATGAGTTAATGTACACAGTATATGTATGAGGTAGTAGTTGATGTTGTTATAGAGGCAAAAAGTGGCATATGCAGTAAGGCACATTGGGCATCCCTAAATAAGACCGTTCAGAGCACACTGTATATGTATCAGCAGTGGTGTAGATATTAGAGTAGTGTAAATTTAAACAGTAGTAATTACATGTAAGCAGTAGTAATAAAAGTAAACAGTATTAATAAATGTAAACAGAGAATGTAAACAGTTTTATTAGTTTTATGTTTAGTTTACAATTATTGTGTTACACCCTGCACCTCCTAGACTTATTTCAAGGGTTGTAACAACTGGCCAATAATAAACAGCTGTATAAATTTTCAATGATGTCATATTTCTGCATTTTTCTTCTTCCACTTTTTAGTAGTGTTGACTGAAAGGAATTAGACCTTTGTAATATTGTCAGTTTCCTGTGTCCTAGAACAAGAATTACTGCTACTTTCATGTTGAGACAGCCTCTAAGGCAACAAGACGTATTTTATTATTCATTGAAGGAAGCAGTTGTATGCATGTACAGAGAAAGTTGCAGGCTTTGACCACTAAAGTTAATTTATTAAGGTAAAGTTCAACTTAGACACCTTTGCTATAATTTTGAGCAAACAAATTGTTTAAGTGTCTTTGATTTTTGTAATTTACTCCCAATGAAAAGTTTAGAGTTTGTAAATATTTGGTTATGAAATGAGTATTTTTAAACAGTAATAATTTTCATTAGAATGACAAAAACAAAAAACAAAAAAAACAGCTCATCGTATGTTTATCTGCATGGAAGCTGTTAGAACGTCCGGACTGTGAAAGCATTAGACGAGTCTGTATCTAGAACTTATTGAAGGATGGAAACGCACCTCTCACTTATTATGGTCAGTCGCCTGTTCTTCATGTCAAAGCTCATGTTCTCCACCATGCGGTCGACGCAGTTGTCCAGAGCAAGACATCGAGACTGGGCCTGGATGGCCTGTCGACAGACTGGACACTCATTTTTCTTCTTGCGCCATTGATTGATACAGTAACAGCAGAAACTGTGAGAACAGTTCAAGTTCACTGCCTGCATGGGAAAACAAAAATCAAATCAAAGCAGACAACAAAGTCACTTTCCCTCCCAAGAAATGTTCTCAAAGAAAATACAATTTATAAACTATTCTTACTCTAAACAGCTTTATTATTTCTCAGTATTACTGATTTGTTTTTGTACAAGTGAGGTTCTGATGAATAAATCAATTTGTAGAATAAAAGGACCAACATTCCCTTTCATGCCAGAGTTATAGATTAAGATCATGTCTAGAAATGAAAGACAAACTTTGAAAATAACAATGTATGCAGTCTGTTAGTGCTCAGACTGTGTGTTGAGGACCAGCCTCAGATACTACCACACCACGTTTTAGGTCAACATCTGTAAAACTGACAGAGTTCCAGAACTGTTTGTATCTTTTCAGGTCTACTGGTTGAAGTTAGAAACAGCAGGGAGGACAATAGATTGTAAATTAATTGTGTTTAACTACCTCGATGAAGAGCTCTGAGCAGATGCTGCACTGAAGCTCATTCTCCAGGACTTTGGTGGCTTTGGCCTTTGCAGTCTCTTTTTCCTCCTGTAAAAACAAGGAATGAAGCATTAACAGCCATCAAAGATAAGTAAGTAAAACATGTGTACGATTTTTCCATTTGGATCATTGAGCATGCATCAGGATAAATGCACCCGTAACTTTGTTACTTGTACCTGTCGTTGTTCGTATTTGGCTGAGACTGCGAGAATGTCTTTAAAGCCTTGCAGGAAGAGTGTAAGTTCACCCATCACTTTCTTTTGCTACGAATTCACACACAAAAACATGCTCAGTTTTATTCCAATATTAATTGTATATAAAAATCACGTTAACACTGACATTCTCCAGTGGTGGAGAAAGTACTCACACTGTACTTAAGTAAAAGTACAAATAAAAGACAAAAATGTACTCTAGTAAAAGTACCATATTAATTTTTTTTACTTAGTAAAAGTAAATAAGTACTTGCTAAATACATTCACTAATGCAGTGGTCTACAATATCGAGTGCGTGTACTGTATGTATATTTTCTGTAATACATAGTGTTGTCTCATTTTAAAGAACAATGCTGCAACTATAAATAACAATGCTGCAGATAATAATGTACATGTTTTTATTGCGTGTACTCTGTGACACAGTTCACTTGGACATGTGAATCTGTGCGTCAGAATTTCAGGGATGCATGTAGAGTTAAATGACATTAAGCAAAATAAGAGGGGAATGATTATATCTTTGAAAGTTTTTATTAACACAAACCAATGTGTCATTTTAACTGCAGTAAACACATTAAAGTTAAAGTTGTCTGCCTAAAAAAAGAAGAGCATTAGACCTAACAAAAGGAACAGGCTCTGGTCAATTCAACTCCAGTTTGTCTTAAACTCTAGATAAAAAACTGTCTAGTCAACCTTATAATGGGTCAATAGTGAACAATATTTTAAGTTCCTGACACAATTTTTAAAATTTGGACCTAATTGTTGAGACATCTCTGGTCTCCTAACATCCCATGAACTGACACATTTTAAAAATTGCAGCAAAAATGTATCGTTCAAGTTCAGAAGAAGTTAGTTTTCAAAGTCTGGCTCTTTGGGAGAGAAAAGCAGTCCTGAACAGTCTTTCAATAATATTTCAATAGTCTTTTTTTCAATAATATTTCAATAGTCTTTCAATAATATTTCAATAGTCTTTCAATAAGGTCATGTGTGGTGTGTATCTTCTGACTGAATCTTTGTGGTGGAATCCATTTTGGGTGTCTTAGTGGTGCTGTGGGTGCTCCCAGCTCAATGATGTTTATACTAGATATACATCATTGGTCCAGCCCTTCTTGAAGGTCTACCTGTCCACTTTGCAGTGATTCAATGGATCAACTCTCCTCTCGACATCAGTTACTTTCAAACTAATGACAAATCAAAAAGCTGCAACGTGAATGTAACTTGTAACTCAACACATAGAAATGTAGTGTGGTAGAAAGTACAGATACTTCATGTAAAATGTAGTGGAGGAAAAAGTACAGTACCCACATTTAATTCTCAAGTACAGATACATGACAAATGTACTTAAGTAAAGTAACAAAGTATGTTTACATCCCACCACTGGATTTCTCAGCAGTTTTCTCACAACAGTAGCACTTCCCTGCTGTGTTTACTAAACAACTAAAATGGTTGGTTTTAAGCTTCTTACCTCTTGTAAGGCTTCTTCAAGATTCACAAGCTTCTCTTGTTTTTTCAGCTCCTGAACACATACAATCACACTTTCACTATGGAGTTGTAAGTACTCTTCTTTGTTTTGTTTTTTAAAGCTAATGCTACGAATAGCATGAACATGAGTGATAAGGATTTATGACGAAATACAAAAGATCACAATGTGATACAGGTCCGAAGTGTCCGGACCGCTGCAACAGTGAAGTGCACAATCTGAAGAATAATAAACCAGGAGAGAGCAATGACGACCAAAGCGCTGCTTTTAACATTCAGACTGAGTCTACTTTATCTGTTAAACAAACCTTTAACAGTGTACAATATTAATGCTTTATATGACCTTGCTTTTCCATAAACGTTGTTTCCTTTTCTCACAATTATGAACACAGTACCCTCTTTACCATCCTTCACTTAGATGAAGACAACTAAGGTATAGTGTATTAAACAGGATGAGACTAACCTGTTTAAATAAAGGTTGAATGAAAAATGATGCTTGAAAGAAAAACAAAAACACAATAAAAAATAAATAAAATCCTCCCACCTTCAGCTTTCTCTTAGCTTCACTAAAGGATCTCTCCAGTCTCTTCGTCTTGTGCATTTTGGCTCTGAGCATCTCATGATAACCCCGCAGCTCTCGGAGCTGTTTCCCCTGCAGAAGGTTGACCTGTCTGAGTTGTCCTTCAAGAGATGCTACCCACCTCTGGGTGTCATCCAGCAGCTCCTTTAAGAGAACAACATTCTGGCTGTACCTGCAAACAAAACCGCAGACTTTGTATTTGAATCCAGACGAGCTCCTTTATTTCACTCAATGACGCAACACAAATGACAGAGTCTTACCTCTCCAGGTCACAGCTGGGGCCATCATTTTCCTCCTCCAGCTGTGTGCTACAGAGTCGTTGCAGATGTTGCACCAGAGCCAGAGGCCAGGGCTTTGCCAAATAATCACCGGCCGAAGAGCTGCGGTTCATTTTAGGTGTTGATGTAGAAGGCTCATCAACATCCTCCACAGTCAATTTCCTCTTGAACATGTTGTAAACTTGGTGCTTTAGCACAATATTGTGTGTACAGACTCTGGGAAAGAATACAAGTGTTTTATTAGCTGCTGTTGGTAATATTAACCAGGACAACCAAAGACAGATTTTAACACATCTCTATCAATTTATTTAAAGTGAGAAACAAATACTTTGATATCAGGAGTATTTCATAAACACCTTGTTACCTTCTTGTCTGTCACAGTCCACTGGCCGTGCTCTTTTAGTTTGAAGGCACAGTGTAGTCTGGAGATCATGAGAACTGAAGACAGCAGCTGGTGGAGACGTCCAACCACATCCAACCGTGATCTGGAGACTTGTTGTTGACAGGTGTGTTATTGTGCGCTCTTCACTGACGTCATCATCACGTGACTATTTAAGGTGTCGTGATTGGGCACAGCTGTGTGTAATCTCGATTGATTGTTTGGATTTCTCCTAATTTCCCTGCTCTTAAAATGAAAACACCAACAGGTTGCGGGTCCAGGAGGGAGATGGAAGTTGATGACAAAGGTTGTGCTTTGATGGAGATGAAAGAAATTACAAGTTACCGCCTCCACTCAGCTCCGTGTTGCTTTTCAAAATAAAAGCTGACAATAAAAGTTGTTGATAGCTGAAAAATAATTAAATTAATTCGGTTAATAGCTGAAGCTGTTAATTTCACTGTTTTCTCTGGTTATGTGTGTATTCATTATGTGAAGATGTCAAATATTTTTTCCCAAAACTTCCATTATAAATAAAAATAAAAAAAAACTGCTATGCTACTTTGCAGAAACTACTCTACTGTATCATCTTTTTTTTTTCTTTCTGTTAACAACCTTTATTTAGACTAAAAATGTCCTCAGATTTGAAGAATACAACTAGACTAAAATCTATTGTTTTGGTTAAAACNNGATGTTGCTCAACAACTTTGACCAACAACTGATGTTGACTTTCAAAATAAATCACCTCCAAAGTTGAACATAGTTTATTGTAATATACAAGAGTTGTTGCTGACTTTATTGCTGGTTACTGGAACGATTTCACAAACCACTCTCACTTCAGGTTGACACTAGAAGACCCCAAGATGTTGCTCAACAACTTTGACCAACATGATGTTGACTTTCAAAATAAATCAGCTCCAAAGTTGAACAAAATTCATTGTAATATTCTAAAGTTGGTGATTTTATTGCTGGATAACAGAACAATTTCATGAAGGAGTCTCACTTCAGGTTGGCTCTAGAACACCAAGATGTTGCTCAAAAACTTTGACCAACATCTGATGTTGACTTTCAAAATAAGTCTCCTCCAAAGTTGAACAAAGTTAACTCAGAAGACTATAACAATCAGAAAGACAGGATAAAAAGATGAACCAAGACTTAAAAAAAAGTACAATTGGTACTGAATAAGTGAAAGGTAGATAAAACCAATTCATAAAATCTAATCTATCATATTTATTAATCAATTAATCCAATCAGCTACTTAGACTATTGACTTAAAGACATTAAAAACCTGGATTAACCTAAATTTTTTTGCTTTTAAACTCAGACAAGACTGAGGTTTTAGTAGTTGGACCTGGACATCTTAGGCATTAATTTTTCAGTATTTTTCCCTCCTTATGGCAATCATGGGTTTTAATTAAATCTTCTTCTTTCAGCTTTTCCCTCCTCAGGGGTCGCCACAGCGAGTCATCCTCCTCCACCTCACTCTGTCCTCTGCATCCTCTGTCCTCACTCCAACTACCTTCATGTCTCTCTAACTGCATCCATATACAGCATCTCCTCTTTGGCCTTCCTCTGTGTCTTTTTCCTGGCAGCTGCATTTCTAACATCCTTCTACCAATATACCCACTGTCCCTCCTCTGGACATGTCCAAACCATCTCAGTCTGGCCTCCCTAACTTTGTCTACCAGTTGTCCAACATGTGCTTTACCTTTGATGATCTCATTCCTTATTGTCACTCCTAAGGAGAACCTCAGCATCTTCATTTCTGCTACTTCCAGTTCTTTCTCCTGTCTTTTTGTCCATTTCTATGTCTCCAAGCCATACAGCATAACTGGTCTCCCCACTGTCTTTTAAACTTTTCCTTTTACCTTTGATGACACCTTTTTGACACAAATCACTCCTGAAACTTTTCTCCATCCACTCCATCCTGCCTGGATTCTCTTCTTCACCTCTTTACCACATTCCCCATTTTCCTGGATAGTGGACCCCAAGTCCTTGAAGTCCTGCACCTTTGTGACCTCTGCTCCTTGTAGCCTCACTGTTCCACCAGCCTCCCTCTCATTCACACGGCTGACTTATAATAATAATAATAATATTAGCAACTTTCATTTATAATGCACTTCATCAAGTTTGCGGACGACACAACAGTGGTGGGTCTCATCAGCAACAACGATGAGACGGACTACAGGAACGAGGTGAGCCGCCTGGCCTTGTGGTGCGGACACAACAATCTCACTCTCAACGTGGAGAAGACAAAGGAGATTGTTGTGGACTTCAGGAAGAAGGATGCCCAACATGCCCCTCTGACCATCAACAGCACCGCAGTGGAGAGAGTAGACAGCACCAAGTTCCTGGGAGTGCACGTCTCAAAGGACCTGTCCTGGAGCAGGAACACTGCAGCACTGGCAAAGAAGGCTCACCAGCGTCTCTACTTTCTCCGCAAGCTGAAAAGGGCTGGAGCTTCAACCCCCATCATGAGCACCTTCTACAGAGGTGCCATAGAAAGTGTCCTGACCAGCTGCATCACTGTGTGGTTTGGTGCATGTACTGCATCCTGCCGCAAGAGCCTCCAGCGCATTGTGAGAGCAGCTGAGAAGATCGTGGGCACCTCCTTGCCCTCACTGCAGGACTTACACAGCAAACGCCTCACTCGGAAAGCCCACCGCATGGCAGGTGATCCCACACACCCACTACACAGCTGCTTCAGACTGCTGCCATCAGGGAGGAGACTGAGGAGTCTCCAGGCTCGAACCAGCAGACTGAGAGACAGCTCTGTTCATCAGGCAGTCAGAATGCTAAACACTCTGCCTGCTCTGCCCCCCCTCCCATTTGAACTGCCTTAACACTAAAACTTTCTCACACATTACCACTCAACACAAAGATTTTAACACTAGACTCTGTGTCATCAAACGGGTTTTCACTAAACTCTCGGTCATGTGCTCATACAGTTTGCACTACTTCTCATACTTGCACTAATGTCTGTATTACATCACTGCCTATAATCATAATACTGTTTACATTCTCTGTTTACATTTATTAATACTGTTTACTTTTATTACTACTGCTTACATGTAATTACTACTGTTTACATTTATTTACACTACTCTAATATCTACACCACTGCTGGTACATATACAGTGTGCTCTGAACGGTCTTATTTAGGGATGCCCAATGTGCCTTACTGCATATGCCACTTTTTGCCTCTATAACAACATCAACTACTACCTCATACATATACTGTGTACATTGACTCATACGCTGCTTTGCCACTTTGCAAATGTCAATGCTAGAAACCTTTAGTTTATTTTAGTTATACTTTTTATACTCTTTTTTTATACTAGTATGCAAAAACTCAGGACAATATTATGTTCATTAAATGTTTAATGTTTTAGTTTTAGAGTTGGTGTAAATTTTCATACTCTTATACCACTATGCAAAAAACTCAGGACAGTGTTAGTTTTACTATTTTATGCTTATGTCTATTATTATATGTTTCAGTGTTTCAATGTTTAGATGTTTACTGTTGCACCGAGGGACTGAGAGAAACGCAATTTCGGTCCTGTGTATGTCCTGTACTGTACATATTGCAGATATGACAATAAAGTTGACTTTGACTTTGACTTTTGACTTTACATACACAACAAATCTACGTGCTACATTGAATGAGCATTAAATAACATCAAGATAAAAAACAACCATAAAAGTAACCGAAAGTAGGAACAACCAAGAGGATAATGCCTCACAGATGATCACATCAAAAACATAAAATTCACAAAATGCAGATAAAATACTCAAATAAGAAATATGGGTGCAATAAAAACAAAAGTACAATTCAATCAATTAAAAAAACGGGGTAAAAAGAAAGGTTTTAAGAGCTTTTTGAAAACACGTCACAGTCTGTGGGGCCCTCAGATATGAAGGCAGGGCGTTCCACAGCCGAGGGGCAGCGCAGGAGAAAAACCGGTCTCCTGTTGTGCGAGACCGAGACCTGAGACCGAGAGGAAGATGAGTGTTGGAAGAGCGGAGAGTACATGACGGCCAATGCGGGGTGAGAAGTTCTTTTAAATAAGATGGCGCATTTCCTCATCCCCTCTGTTTCCTTCACCAACATGTCCATTCAGGTCCATCACCACTCTTTCCTCCCTGGGAATACTCTCTATCACTTCATCCAGATCTTTCCAAAATGTATCTTTCTCCTCCCCATCACATCCAACCTGTGGAGCATAACCACCACCCCTACTCCATTTCTCTTTCTATCCACACCATGGTAAAACAGTTTGAACCCTGCTCCAATGCTGCGGGCCTTGCTGCCCTTCCACTTGGTCTCTTGGACACATAAAACATCTACCTTTCTTCTCTGCATCATGTCAGCCAGCTCTCTACCTTTGCCTGTCATTGTCCCCACATTTAGAGTTGCAACCCTCAGTCCTACATTCTTCACTTTCCTCCACTCCCTCTGTCTCATGACATGTTTCCCTCCTCGGGGTCTTCCACTAACAGTAGCACAATTTCCACCGGCACCCTGTTTGTCAACAGCACCGATGGAAGTCGTTAACCCGGGCCTCGACCGATCCGGTATGGTTTCGCTTTGATGAACTTGCATTATAGTTTAGGTAAAAGTGTTTTACATCAGATGCCATTCCTGACACAATCCTCACCATTTGGGACGGGCACAAGAGATACAATGGTTTGTGCTCCCTAGTGGCTGGTTTATAGGTTTTAATTCAATAAATACTGTTTAATTCTTCAAAATCCGGGTAAGAACACAATATTGTTTCTGGTTTTATTACTAGTTTTCATTTCATACAATTTCTTTCTTAACATGTAAAGGTAACAGTTATGGTAATAGGGTAAGGTGAAGGTTTCTTCATCATGAGGGAGTTTTTCCTTTCCACTGAAACATCATGTCAGTGAGAATCTTGATAAGATAGAAAAGTGCTACATAAGTACAGTCCATTTTCTATTTTCTTCATGCTTGCTCAAGAAGAGAGTTCTGTGATGGAGTCAAAGCAGTCTACTTGTACTCCTCAGATAAATAGTTAACATATTATTTTATGATACAACTTATTTTCCTTGATTTACAGTGTTTGATGTGGGCAACAACTGCTCCATGTGTTCTCTTGCAAAACCACCTGGTGCAGGGCCTCCAATGACAAACTGGGTGCAGTACATTTGTTTGGTGATGTAGTATGTATGCTTTTTTATTGTAGTATCACCAGTGGTGGGATGTATTTAAGTACAAGTACTTTGTTACTGTACTTAAGTAAAGTACAGATACATGAAAAATGTACTTACAGTAAGTAGAATAAAATGTGGGTATTTACTTTCACTCCACTACATTTTACATGAAGTATCTGTACTTTCTACTACGCTATATAATGGGTTGAGTTACAAGTTACATTCACGTTGCAGCTTTTTGATTTGTCGTTAGTTTGAAAGTAACTGATGTCGAGAGGAGAGCTGGTCCATTGAATCACTGCAAAGTGGGCAGGTAACGTTACACACCTTCAAGAAGAGCTGGACCAATGATGTACTGTATATATATTCTAGTATACCGTATTTTTCGGAGTATAGGTCGCACCTTTTTATCATTTTTTCACGGCCTGCGACCTATACTCAGGTGCGACCTATATATGGCTTTTTATCACTTTCGGCAAAACAAGTTTTTTAATCCAGCTCATTTCACAATTACGTTCATTTATTAAGGAAAAGTTCAGCTCAGACACATATTTGCTATAATTTTTATCAAACAAATAATTGTTTTTAAGTGTTAATCTTCTTAAAAGCCTTGCTGTGCGCTCCTGTGGCAGACATTTGCAGAAGAGCTAAACGTAAGTGCGACCTATACTCCGGTGCGACCTATCTAGGGGTTTTTCCAATCTATTGGTGATAATTTGACAATGCAACCTTTACTCCGGTGCGACCTATACTCCGAAAAATACGGTATATGTCATTGAGCTGGGAGCACCCACAGCACCACTAACACACCCAAAATGTCATCCACCACAGAGATTCAACCAGAAGATACACACCACCCATGGCCTTATTGAAAGATTATTAAAATATTATTGAAAGACTGTTCAGTACAGCAGGACATATTTTATCTCCCAAAAAGAGACAGACTGGACTCAAAATACTTTGAAAACCAACTTCTTCTGAACTCGAACAAGAAATTCTTGTTGCAATATTAAAATGTGTCAGTTCATGGAATGTTACTATAGGAGACGAGATTTCTCCAAATGTCTCGACACTCAGGTCCAAGTTTTGAAAATGGTGTCAGGAAGTTAAAATATTGTTCATTGTTGACCCATTACAAGGTTGACTAGACAGTATTTTTAACTAGTGTTGATGACAAACTGAGTTGAAGGGATCCATTACTTTGTTAGGTCTAATGCTCCTTTTTTAAACAGACAACTTATTTTGTCACATAACTGGCACATTTTCCTTTAAACTTGGTGCAGCCAAAGTGAAACAGGATGTGACATCAAAGGAGAACTCTTTAAAAAGGGGGAATTTCCTGGTTTTTGTCATTGAAATATCTAAACTCTGACTCTTCTTCATCTCTGTGACTCTAAATAATCAATGTCAGATTCTTCTCCGCTGTCCGTGTTAGCCATTGTATGCGAGCAATCCCCTGTGACATCACTTCCTGTTATTGTGCATGCAAATATCTCAACAACTGTGCATCTCAGCAATGTGAAATTTATTTTGCAATATATTAATATTGTCATTCCAAAAATGCATTTGTATTTATTACAATTTTTTTTTTTACATCACAGGCACTTTAAATCCATGTGCTCGCTTCAGATTTCTGACCAATCGCAAAAAACTTCTCGGACACCACACGAGAAAAAAGTTCTGCCCGGACGACGTGTCGAGCAAGAACTCCCAAACCGGGGCTGTAAGGAAAAACAATTATTTTCCCGCAGCTCAGGAGAGAACCGTTTTCTTGCTTCTTTGCAAAGTATGTAGCGTCAAAGAACGTGTTCATGCATAATGAAGGAAGAACGAAGATTTTAAAAATAAAAACGTACGTGAAGAACCTTTATTACCTTTGGCTGAAAATAAAGACAAGAATACTGTACAACTAATCATTTTAGAAAAAGACACAAACGTCAGCAAAACTTTGTGAGCGGACTCGCTCAATTATCCTCGTTGAGTCGGGAACTTTTCAGAAATTGGCAGAACTCTACGAAGTCATAACAAAAGGCTAAAGCCAGGAAAAGTCGTCAGAGTCCAAAAAGAAGCTGCTGTCCGTGTCCACGGAGACCACGGAGCTGGGGCTGCCGTACATAGACAACATGCTCCCGTCGCTGTCGCTGCTGTCGTCATCGTCGATCACCATCACGTCTGCAGCTTCTGCTGCTGCAAAACAGAGAAAACCACGAGGTGAGACTTTTCTCCGTGAAGGAACCTACTTCCCTCAGAATTTGTGAACGAGACGGCTTCACTGCTTTCCTCTGACTAAAGAAATTTGGAAAAACGCAAAAAGCAACTCTTTATCTTTCACAAACGACTGACCTGGGTATTTTTATTGTGTCTGGGCCAGACAAGCTTGACAAAATAAAGAGGATTTTTTTAATGATGTTTTATTACCTCTTAATTATTTAACATTTTTTTAGGTTTGTGCTTTAAAATTATACACCGTTGCTTTTAAAACTGTTGAACATAAATGAGAAACAGAAATGATAGATCTATCTATCCACCTATCTATATATAAATATATTTACTTTTGTTTAGGTTCCACCTGCATTAGAAATCTGTAGCACCACTTTGTCTCAGATTTTAAAAGGCTAATTTGGTTTTACTGAAAGTTTAAGCCTCATGGAAACAACACATAAATTCTGTAAAAACTAAAATATGAAGATCAATTGCAGTGTTGTGTAGAGTTAAAGATCTATTAAATGACAAAGCAATGTATTTGTTGTACAATACAATAATAATCCCGCATTTAATTTAATGCGTTAAGGTTTGGGATACAGCGTGCAAAACTATAACTAAGCCCATTTTTATTTTACAGAAAAGAGCTATAAGGATAATCACTAGAAAGCATTATTACCATCCATCAAATGTTTTGTTTTGCAAATTAAAATTACTGAAATTTTATGATCTGATTGACTACAATATACGATACTCTTAATATTGTACAAGGCGCAGAACTTCACATTACCCTCAAATATCCAAATGCTTTTTGTAAAAAAACATAGAGTACCTACAATTTAAGGGTACAGATATTTTTGTTATACCACAACATAGAACTAGTTTAAAGAGTAGGTCTACTATAATTTATGGAATAGGTCTATGGAATGGTTTAGAAAACTATATCAAAGTTGCAAAAACAAATTTGATTAAAAAAAATGAATAAAATTAGGTTTCTGGAAAAATATATATAAATTGGTTTGTTTCAAAACGTATGAATGGTAAAGTATGATGAGTTATTTATTGTGTAATATTTTGGGGGATTATAGTAGTTGTTTGAATTGATTGTTTGAATTAATGTTGTTAAAAAAGCGGCAGACAAGATTTTATCTTCTTCTGCTTCCTTTCATTTCATGTAATGTTTGATTTTTTTTATTTACATGGAATAGTAGTTTTTATTTTATTTTAAACGAATAAAGAATTTAAATTTAATTTAATTAAAGCCTCATCATCATCAGGGTTTCCTTAGAGCACAAACAAGAGGCAGATAAAATGCCTTGCTGTGCTGCCATCTTGTGTTAGAAACTTTCTTCTCGCTGCACATTCTGGACCACCTACCAGCTTGTTGTATAAAATAAACCCAACAACACAACTCAAAGTTCTCCACTGACCTGTTCGGATGACACTTCGCTCACCTGAAACAACTGCATTATTAACAGTTGCATACATTCTTATGTAAAGATGGGCAAACAGAATATTACTGTGCGTAAACAAATAAGGACAGTCCTCAACACAAACAATAATAATTATAGGAGAAAACCATGATCATGTCTGCATATCTGTATGAACTGGTGTTACGTCCACTGATTTCTAGGGGTTCTCTTACTAGAGGACAACCTTTCTCCTCCTCTGCTTGTCTGCAGGCCTGCTGTCACACTGTGCTGTCAACATGCTGCACACCTGGAATCACTTCCTCCTCATCAGTGGACTGCATAAAAGCTTCAGTGATCCAGAGCCACGCCCCTTTTCATCACATTTCCACTTGGTCCTGAGCAGTGTAGTGTGGTTCTGAATTGAACTCTGTCTACTTCATTTTAAATCAACTTCACTCCTGTTTTGTGGCCAGCCAGGCGCTCAGGGATTGTAGTTTTAGTTATTGTAATGCCAAGTTGAGTTGTTTGGAGTTATTAGTTTTATGTTTAGTTTACAATTATTGTGTTACACCCTGCACCTCCTAGACTTATTCCAAGGGTTGTAACAACTGGCCAATAATAAACAGCTGCATAAACTTTCAATGATGTCATATTTCTGCATTTTTCTTCTTCCCCTTTTTAGTAGTGTTGACTGAGAGGAATTAGACCTTTGCAATATTGTCAGTTTCCTGTGTCCTAGTTTTATGTTCTGAACAAGAATTACTGCTACTTTCATGTTGAGACAGCCTCTAAGACAACAAGACGTATTTTATTATTCATTGAAGGAAGCAGTTGTATGCATGTACAGAGAAAGTTGCAGGCTTTGACCACTAAAGTTAATTTATTAAGGTAAAGTTCAACTGAGACACACCTTTACTATAATTTTGAGCAAACAAATAATTATTTTTAGGTGGTTATCTTGGTAAATTTTGAAGAAATGCACAGCGAGTCCTCCCCTCTGTGCGCTTCCACAGCCATGAATCGACTTTTGAAATGCAGCTGATTTGACACTTAAAGTACTGTACATTTATTAAGGAAAAGTTCAACTTAGACACACCTTTGCTATAATTTTGAGCAAACAAATTGTTTTTAAGTATCTTGTTAAATTCTAGTTATCTTGTTAAATTCTAGTTAAAGTCCTCTCGTACATGCTCCCGCGGCTGCCATTTGGCAGCCAACCGTTTTTTGACACAACACCGGCCCATGTTTCCAGGTGGTCAGCGGTGACGCATAATAGATGCGACTTATTTTAGTTTTTTTCCCACTTGATTAGACTTTTTTTGGACTGATGCAACTTATACAGTGGTGTGATCTGTGCGGCAGCAAGTACGGTACATGTACTTCTTTTTTACTTTTTTCTTGAGAGATAATGTATTAACTGTCTATGTTTCAATAGGATTTGGCGCTTTGGCGCCTCTTTCACACGTCTTCAGTGGTACTTGTACTCCTTGACCTTACTGCTGCTTTTGATACCGTCGACCGCTGTATCCTTTTATCACGACTCAAACACTGGGTGCTTACAGGTGCTGCACTAGACTGGTTCCGCTCCTACCTCGCTGACAGAAGTTTTAGTGTCAAGGTCGGGAACAATGTTTCCACTTTAATGTCTATTTCCTGTGGGGTCCCACAGGGCTCTATTCTGGGACCACTTCTGTTCTCGCTCTACATGCTCCCGCTGGGGTCCATCCTAAGGAAACATGGGATTTCGTTCCATTGTTACGCGGATGATTGCCAGATCTACCTACCACTGAAACCAGCTAATGCAGGCACACTCCACCCTCTCCTAGAATGTCTGGACGACATTAAGACTTGGATGGCTTCAAACTTCCTAAGTTTTANCAAGAAGCTGAACCATCAAATGAATGAACCAACCATCCAACCAATGAGCCTACCAACAAGCACACCAATGAACCTTCCATCCATTCATCTATCCATCCACCCATCCATTCATCCATCCATGCATCCATCCATTGTCTACTGTTTGTTCCAGAGTCGGGTCACAGAGGCACTAGCTTGAGCAGAGTGGCCCAGATATCTCCTTCTAAAGACAAACTCTTCCATCTATTCATAGGAGAATTCCAAGGCCTTCCCAGGCCAGCTTAAAGATTAGTGTCTGCAGTGTGTCCTTGGTCTTCCCCGGGTCTCCTACCAGTTGGACGTGCCTGGAAACCCTCATTACGGTAATAATGCAACCAGGAAGCATCTTGGCCCCCTTGCCCAAACACCACAACTAGCTCAACTACAGGTAGTCCCCGAATTACGAGCGCTCTGATCTGCGAGGTCCCAGACTTACGAGCTGCGAATTTTTGGAAAAAACGAAAAAAATACTGAGTTTTCATGTGTTTTTTCACTACAGTTAGCAAGTTAAGCATATAAACACACGTTTCCGATCATTTTTATGCACTCAAAAGTAGTTTTTAGATGAAAATAGAGTGTTTTTAGGTGCGCTGGCGAAAACCGTTCCAATTTACGAGCGGACTTCCGGGTTTACGAAGGAAATGGCGGCCGTTCCAAATTACGAGATTTCCGGTTTACGAGCGCCCCCTAGTGACGGATCTCGCTCGTAAATCGGGGAATACCTGTACTGTATGTTGAGGAGCAGGACAATGCTTTCTATTTGTATGTCTACACTTGAACTCTTACCAATAGTCATGAGATTGCCATCATAGCTGAGATCCCAAAAACAGACAACTGAAATAAGTACTGTACATGTATATTCCCTTAAGGAATTGGCTGCAACTATTGGAGACTAGTGTGTGAATGGTATTTACAAGGGAGTCTTCAATTAGTCTTGAAACAGTTAATGGTACGCAATTTCCTCCTGTGAGTCTTGTGGCATGCAGTCCTTTTGCTTGAATTTTGAATATAAATTTTTGTATTATTATTTCAAAATAATTACATGGTTGCTGCAAGCATCTCAAACCTACCTTGAACAATCCTATTTTAGGTCCCAAAAGTTTAGTGCACTAAAGCTGTATTTTGACACCTGCCCCAGAGCTCCCCTTATGACAGAAAACATCTCAAGCTATACCCTGAAATGTTTCACCCATACCTGTGGTTTTCAAAACCCAACTTGAACGTTATTTATAAAGTATATTCAAAATAACAGGTCAAATATAGTGCTGAACAGATCAAAATATATAATAAAATGTAATACAAAAAAGTATAATGCATGAATCCGATTTAATCTGAGGTAAAGGCTGAGGAAAAAAAGTTAGGTCTTTAAAAATACATAAATTGTCTGGGTGAATCTAATGTGCCATGTCAGGTATTGCATAATCTGGGGGAAGCCATCCCAAAGGCTAGATCCTCTCAGGTATTTAGCCTTGTTTAGGGGGTATTTCAGCAGGAGCTAGTTTGCTGACCAAAGAATCCCCATTCAAATATAGAAGCCCAGAAGGTCGATTATATTGAGGTGCGTGCTTGTTAAGAGATTTAAAAACAAGCCACAATATTTTACAATGAGCTCATATTGTACTGGAAGCCAGTCAAGTGAGTTCAATGTGGGCGATAGGTGGTCATACTTTGGAGAAAAAATGACTGCACAGAATACAGGAGAAAAAACAACTGTATTATCTTGCCATTTTAAGATACTAAACCATCTCCAGTTCCAAGATAATTGTAGTACAATAATAATATAATAGCACAGTATAATATAGTATAATAGCATAACATTACAATAATAATAGATAAAAGCAATATACTGTACTACTTTTAAAATGGCTGGTCTTTGTCGCTGAGATAGTGTGAGGTTGCCTGTCATTCAGGAAATGTACAGAGTGGTATCTAAATATTACTACAAAATTTAAATACCACTGTGTCTAACAGTCTCCATTGTTATACTTGGCGTTTTAAACATGCCAGATGTGAGGGAGACATATACTCTATGTGTCAATAAAGGTGCTGAATATCTTGCTGTATAGTACACACAGGAAACAATCAACATTAACAAGCAGTAAGCCAATGTTCCCATGGCTGAAATTTGAAAAGTGAAGGGTTGTAGTTTTTAAGATATATCAAGGTTTCTTCACTTTTTATTTTGTTTTGATTGCACAGCATGTCCGTTATGCATTGAACTCACCGGTCCAGATTACAAACTTATGCACTAACAGGATGTGCTGTTGTGGAAGTGTTGTCTGTCATTTTGTTTTATCAAAGTTTGTTTGGGTAGCACAAATTGTGTGAACTGTAAGGCATACAAGATGGGAATGTATAAGGACCTCTACCAACTTGCACAAATGCAGCATGAAAAGCCTGAAGACAAGCAGTTATTGCAAAAATAATGACTATGGTCCAATATTATGAGACTAGGAGAGGTGTCACTGGACTATTATGTATGGACTATTATGTACAAGGAAGAAGTGAAAAACAATTTAAGAAAAGCTCAGATGGAACATAGCAATGTGTCACGGGAGCACTGGGACGAAGTTACAGAACCACTAGCAGACCACCAACAGTAGACTGCAAAAATAAGTTATGTCATAAATTTTCTAGACTGCCATTAAGTGTCAGAGTACACCATGAAATGATTTTGTGCAAATTTTGTGTATGTTTTTATGCACATGAACACAGTGGAGTAAAAATACATGTGTAATTAAGTTTATGCATCACATAAATATATAGTGCCAACATCTAATCATTATATTATTAATAACTTTCATAGTTTATCTTTCACCAGAACCCCAGATCTGGATAATGCTGGTGGACTATACAATATGTGGGATCATTATCATCATCAAGAAGGGATATCCATTTGAACAAGTACATATACCACCAAGTTAGAACACTTTTGACTAAAATCAGTGGGGACAAACTAAAAACTCAATGCCACAGCACTAGAACCAAAGAAGTTGTGCATATTTCATGACTTGAATATATCACAAAAGTTGTTTTATACTGAAACATTTCCATTTACCATAATCAATCTAGAAAGTTTTTTAAAGAAACCTTCAGCTAATATATCAGCAGGAAAAGAAACCAAACAAGACACGAAGAAAAGGTCGAAAAAGGATAAATTGTTCTTTTGTCAAGCACTTTCTGTACATCTCTTTGATCCAAAGCCTTTACCGTAACGATGGAGTTGAACTTAAAGAAAAGGCTTGAGACAACACAAAAGGGTGAAATCGAAACATGTGCAGTCTTGAAAACCACACAATCTTAACAAATACAATTACATGACAAAAACGCACAAACACGGGAGACACGGCTGACAAAAGTAATAAGCAGAATGCCAAATGGGCAAATCAATAAGTTTAATTAAAGAGAGTTAGGACAGACTACAGCAACAAATCTTGGGGGTCCAGTTTCTAACCCACTTAGATTTCTGTATTTTTATAATAAACACGTATCTTCAACACATGTTCATGTGAACATTCTCCTATGATCCTGGACTCACCCCATTTCCTCCCTTCTCAGGTGTTCCAGAATTCCTTGTAAATACTTACCGTTCAATATACTCACTGAAAATAAATCACTGTAAACCATATTTGAGATGAATCTGTTTACCCACAGTCTGGTTCTCATTGGGTCTCATCTCCAACTCATAATAACCGCACAGGAAAATGTAAACTTGATGTGTACTGCTTATGTGTTTTTGCAAAGTTTTGTTGACAGTTCAGTATTCTGAGCCTTTCTTACCTCAAATTATTTAGTGCGATAAGTTGTTTAGAGTCGCTCAGTTCAAGGTGATTAACTTGTCTATATATAAGTAATGCAGTACACAGAGGCTCCGCTGTAATTGAACAAATGGCATCTGCTACACAAATATAAGCATGTAACCTGTCCTAGTTATGGTTACATCTGTAATATTTGGGGTGGGGGGTAGATTAGATGGAGCTATGGCATGGTTGTTTTTGAAAGATTGTGTTTAGGCTGTCCACAGGAAAACAGAAGAATGACGTTTCAAGATTTGTCTCCATACGATTGTCTATTGTTTGTACATCATCTGTGTTCTTTGTTTACTTTCTCTTGTAAATGCGTCCTCGAGACTCAATGCGACTAACCTGTTTAAATAAAGGCTGAATGAATTCTGGCAAATGGCTTTCAAAGATACCATTCAGGCCTCCAAAAACTCTCTTTCAGTGGATGCAAAGGTTGGAATGTAAAAACATTGCTGTTCCAATGTGTACTGAATTATTGTGGTTAATAAATAAAGTTTAAACATGGATTTAATGAAAACATACTATTCATATAGGTGTAGCAAACAGATGAGCGTTTCCTTTATGTTAGTCTTTGGTAATAAATGCTTTTAGTGGTACATTATACAGTCGAAGTCGAAGACGCCAAGGAGGAAAACGTGTCAGGAGACAGAGGGAGAGGAGGAAAGTGAAGAATGTAGGACTGAGGGTTGCAACTCTAAATGTGGGGACAATGACAGGCAAAGGTAGAGAGCTGGCTGACATGATGCAGAGAAGAAAGGTAGATGTTTTATGTGTCCAAGAGACCAAGTGGAAGGGCAGCAAGGCTCGCAGTATTGGAGCAGGGTTCAAACTGTTTTACCATGGTGTGGATAGAAAGAGAAATGGAGTAGGGGTGGTCCTGAAGGAGGAGTTGGCAAAGAATGTAGTAGAGGTGAAGAGAGTGTCAGATAGGGTGATGTGTCTAAAGGTAGAAGTAGAAGGTCTGATGCTAAACATAGTCAGTGGTTATGCTCCACAGGTTGGATGTGATGGGGAGGAGAAAGATAATTTTGGAAAGATTTGGATGAAGTGATAGAGAGTATTCCCAGGGAGGAAAGAGTGGTGATTGGAGCAGACCTGAATGGACATGTTGGTGAAGGAAACAGAGGGGATGAGGAAGTGATGGGTAGGTTTGGTGTCAAGGAAAGAAACCAGGAAGGACAGATGGTGGTGGATTTTGCCAAGAGAATGGAAATGGCTATAGTCAATACCTATTTCCAAAAGAGGGAGGAACATAGAGTGACCTATAAGAGTGGAGGAAGGAGTACACAGGTCGACTACATTCTGTGTAGAAGAGGAAACCTGAGAGAGATTGGAGACTGTAAGGTTGTAGCAGGGGAGAGCGTGGCCAGACAGCATCGGATGGTTGTGTGTAGAATGACTGTTGTTGCGAAGAAGAGAAAAAGAGTAAAACCAGAGAAGAAGACCAAATGGTGGAAGCTAAAGAAGGAAGAATGTTGTGAGAAATTCAGAGACGAGCTGTTAAAGGCTCTGGGTGGTAAGAAAGAGCTTCCAAGTGACTGGGCTACTACAGCAACAGTAATTAGAGAGACAGGTAGGAAGGTACTTGGTGTGTCATCTGGACAGAGAATAGATGATAAGGAAACCTGGTGGTGGAATAGTGAAGTGCAGGACGCCATTCAAAGAAAGAGATTAGCCAAGAAGAAATATGACAGTGAGAGGACTGAAGAGAGGAGACAGGAATATAAGGAGATGGGACATAGAGCAAAGAGGGAAGTAGCTAAGGCAAAGCAGAGGGCGTACAATGAGTTATATGGGAGACTGGACACTAAAGAGGGCGAGAAGGACTTGTACCGATTGGCAAGACAGAGGGATCAGGCTGGAAAGGATGTGCAGCAGGTTAGGCTTATTAAAGATGGGAATGGGAATGTTCTAACAAGTGAGGAGAGTGTGATGGGAAGATGGAAGGATTACTTTGAGGAGCTAATGAATGAAGAGAATGAAAGAGAAAGAAGAGTGGAGGTAATAGAAACTGTGGACCAGGAAGTGGGAAAGATTAGTGAGGGTGAAGTCCGGAAAGCTCTGAAAAGAATGAAGAAGGGGAAGGCAGTAGGACCTGATGACATACCAGTGGAGGTTTGGAAATGTCTTGGAGAGATGGCAGTGAGGTTTTTGACTCAAATATTTAATGGAATATTTGAGGGTGAGAAAATGCCTGAAGAATGGAGAAGAAGTGTGCTGGTTCCCATTTTTAAGAACAAGGGTGATGTACAGAGTTGTAGCAACTACAGGGGAATTAAGTTGATGAGCCACACAATGAAGATCTGGGAGAGAGTTGTGGAAGCAAGACTTAGACAAGATGTGACTATCTGTGAGCAGCAGTATGGTTTCATGCCAAGAAAGAGCACCACAGATGCCATCTTTGCTTTGAGGATGTTGATAGAGAAGTACAGAGAGGGTCAGAAAGAACTCCATTGTGTGTTTGTGGATTTAGAAAAAGCATATGACAGGGTACCAAGAGAAGAGGTGTGGTATTGCATGAGGAAATCTGGAGTGGCAGAAAAGTATGTTAGACTGGTACAGGACATGTATGAGGACAGCAGGACAGTGGTGAGATGTGCTGTAGGAGTGACAGATAGCTTCAAGGTGGAGGTGGGATTGCATCAAGGATCGGCTCTGAGCCCCTTCTTGTTTGCTCTGGTGATGGACCGACTAACAGATGAGGTCAGGCAGGAATCCCCATGGACTATGATGTTTGCAGATGACATTGTGATCTGTGGTGAGAACAGGGAACAAGTGGAAGAGAACTTGGAGAGGTGGAGGTATGCTCTTGAAAGAAGAGGAATGAAAGTCAGTCGTAGTAAGACAGAGTACATGTGTGTGAATGAGAGGGAGGCCAGTGGAACAGTGAGGCTACAAGGAGCAGAGGTCACAAAGGTGCAGGACTTCAAGTACTTGGGGTCCACTGTCCAGGAAAATGGGGAATGTGGTAAAGAGGTGAAAAAGAGAGTCCAGGCAGGATGGAGTGGATGGAGAAAAGTTTCAGGAGTGATTTGTGACAAAAAGGTGTCAGCAAAGGTCAAAGGAAAAGTTTACAAGACAGTGGTGAGACCAGCTATGTTGTATGGTCTGGAGACAGTGTCATTGACAAAAAGACAGGAGAAAGAACTGGAAGTAGCAGAAATGAAGATGCTGAGGTTCTCCTTAGGAGTGACAAGGATGGATAAGATCAGGAATGAGATCATCAGAGGTACAGCACATGTTGAACAACTGGGAGATAAAGTTAGGGAGGCCAGACTGAGATGGTTTGGACATGTCCAGAGGAGGGACAGTGGGTATATTGGTAGAAGGATGTTAGAAATGCAGCTGCCAGGAAAAAGACACAGAGGAAGGCCAAAGAGGAGATATATGGATGCAGTTAGAGAGGACATGGAGGTAGTTGGAGTGAGGACAGAGGATGCAGAGGACAGAGTGAGGTGGAGGAGGATGACTCGCTGTGGCGACCCCTGAAAAGGGAAAAGCCGAAAGAAGAAGAAGAAGAAG
>JBBPBX010045727.1:0-17977 GCA_038048925.1 Garcialebias charrua | reverse complement strand
GTTTGGTTTAGGCACAAACAACAGTCAGAGCCCGTCCCCCCACACGTAGGCGAAGGGAGGCTACCCTCTCGTTCACCGGGGTGAACCCCAACGTACAGGCACCAAGATGGGGGGCAACAAGTATGCCCACTCCTGCTCGGCGCCTCTCACCAGGGGCAACTCCAGAGTGGAAGAGTGTCCAACCCCTCTCAAGGAAACTGGTTCCAGAGCCAGAGCCATGCGTTGAGGTGAGTCCGACTATTTCTAGCCGGAACCTCTCAACCTCACACACTAGCTCAGGCTCCTTCCCCACCAGAGAGGTGACATTCCATGTCCCAATGGCCAGCTTCTGTAGCCGAGGATCAGACCGCCAGGGTCCCCGCCCTCGGCCACCACCCATCCCACATTGCACCCGACCCCTTTGGCCCCTCCCATAGGTGGTGAGCCCATGGGAAGGGGGACCCACGTCTCCTCTTCGGGCTGTGCCCGGCCGAGCTCCATGGGTGAAAGCCCGGCCACCAGGCGCTCGCCAACGTGCCCCACCTCCGGGCCTGGCTCCAGAGTGGGGCCCCGGTGACCCGCGTCCGGGCGAGGGAACATTTTGTCCATTTATTTTACTCATCATAAGGGGTCTTCGGGCTGCACTTTGTCTGGTCCCTCACCTAGGACCTGTCTGCCTTGGGTGACCCTACTAGGGGCATGAAGCCCCTGACAGCATAGCTCCTAGGATCATTGGGACACTCAAACCCCTCCACCACGGTAAGGTGGCAGCCCAGGGAGGGGAGTTTGCCCAACCAGTTTACATGTGCTTTGTGGACTTGGAAAAGGCATTCGACCGCGTCCCTCGGGGGGTTCTGTGGGGGGTACTCCGCAGTGGTGTAGTCTACATTTTTGAAGTGGGCATACTGTGCTTAGAAACCAAAGTACACTGGTTAGTAAAGTGTAATCGTCAATTTATTTTGATTTTAAGCATATTGAACAGTTCCAAATTTCTCTGATGCTTATATTTGAATAAATGAACAACAAACTTTGTACAACATCTGGCTTTGTTTTAAAAACATGTTGTAGAATTTATAAAACCATATCAAAGAAAAGCACTGCACACCGATAGATTGTTATGGAAGCGTTTAACTACAGTTTAACGTATCAATGACATGTACCTAATGGTATGTCATGTACCATTGGGCACTTTTAAGTGGGTATACTGCAATTCTTAAACTTTTCTAGTGGGTATACTCCATATACCCGAGTATCACGTAGACTACACCACTGGCCAGATCTTAATAACAGCAGGTATTTTGAATCTTTTTTATTATAGAAAAAGCACATCACAGCATCCAACTGTAACACTTTGCCCCTTTGCTCCTTGTTTCCAGTGGTGGAGAAAGTACTCAAACACTGTACATGTACTAAGTAAGTACAAATAAACAGTCCAAAATGTACTCTAGTAAAAGTAGAAGTACTGTACCATGTTAATGTTTTACTTAAGTAAAAGTAAATAAGTACTTGCTTTTAAAAATACTTTAAGTATTAAAGTAAAAGTACTTGCTGAATGTATTACCTAGTGCAATGGTACAGTATCATAGTGTGCCTACTGGATGTAGGGCCCAGTGGTGTAGTCTACATTTTTGTAGTGGGCATGTTATATAATTTATAAAACAGTATCAAAGAAAAGCACTGCACACCAATAGATTGTTACATAAGTGTTTAACTGTCGTTTAACGTATCAATGACATGTACATAATGGTATGTCATGTACCATTGGGCACTTTTAAGTGGGTATACTGCAATTCTTAAACTTTTCTAGTGGGTATACTCCATATACCCGAGTATCACGCAGACTACACCACTGGTACTCCGGGAGTATGGGATACCAGGCCCATTGATATGGGCTGTTAGGTCCCTGTACGACCGGTGTCAGAGCTTGGTCCGCATTGCCGGCAGTAAGTCAGGCTCGTTTCCAGTGAGAGTTGGACTCCGCCAAGGTTGCCCTTTGTCACCGATTCTGTTCATAACTTTTATGGACAGAATTTCTAGGCGCAGCCAAGGTGTTGAGAGGATCCGTTTTGGTGGCCTTAGAATCGCTTCTCTGTTTTTTGCAGATGATGTGGTCCTATTGGCTTCATCAGGTCGTGATCTACAGCTTTCGCTGGAGCGGTTTGCAGCCGAGTGTGATGCGGCCGGGATGAGGATCAGTTCCTCCAAATCCGAGGCCATGGTCTTGAGCCGGAAAAGGGTAGCATGCCCTCTCCGGGTCGGGGAGGAGGTCCTGCCCCAAGTGGAGGAGTTTAAGTATCTCGGGGTCTTGTTCACGAATGAGGGAAAACTGGAGCGTGAGATCGATAGGCGGATAGGTGCAGCATCCGCAGTGAAGCGGGCGCTGTACCGGTCTGTCGTGGTGAAGAGAGAGCTGAGTCGAAAGGCAAAGCTCTCAATTTACCGATCGATCTACGTTCCCACCCTCATCTATGGTCATGAGCTTTGGGTTGTGACCGAAAGAACGAGATCTCGGATACAAGCGGCTGAAATGAGTTTTCTCCGCAGGGTGTCTGGACTCTCCCTTAGAGATAGGGTGAGAAGCTCAGTCATCCGGGAGGGACTCGGAGTAGAGCCGCTGCTTCTCCACATCGAGAGGAGCCAGTTGAGGTGGCTCGGGCATCTGGTTAGGATGCCTCCTGGACGCCTCCCTGGTGAGGTGTTCCGGGCATGTCCCACCGGGAGGAGACCCAGAGGAAGACCCAGGACACGCTGGAGGGACTATGTTTCTCGGCTGGCCTGGGAACGCCTTGGGATTCCCCCAGAGGAGCTGCTCCAAGTGGCTGGGGAGAGGGAAGTCTGGGCCTCCCTACTTAGGCTGCTACCCCCGCGACCCGACCCCGGATAAGCGGACGAAAATGGATGGATGGATGGATATATACATATATATAAACATACACATATGCATAATCTGTATATATACACATATACATATACATATATATAAACATATACAGTACATACACTGTGTACATATAAATATATACATATACATACACATATATNATAGATAGATAGATAGATAGATAGATAGATAGATAGATAGATAGATAGATAGATAGATAGATAGATAGATAGATAGATAGATAGATAGATAGATAGATAGATAGATAGATAGATAGATAGATAGATAGATAGATAGATAGATAGATAGATAGATAGATAGATAGATAGATAGATAGATAGATAGATAGATAGATAGATAGATAGATAGATAGATAGATAGATAGATAGATAGATAGATAGATAGATAGATAGATAGATAGATAGATAGATAGATAGATAGATAGATAGATAGATAGATAGATAGATAGATAGATAGATAGATAGATAGATAGATAGATAGATAGATAGATAGATAGATAGATAGATAGATAGATAGATAGATAGATAGATAGATAGATAGATAGATAGATAGATAGATAGATAGATAGATAGATAGATAGATAGATAGATAGATAGATAGATAGATAGATAGATAGATAGATAGATAGATAGATAGATAGATAGATAGATAGATGAGAGATAGATAGATAGAGAGAGAGTCTCAGTTTGGTCAATATTCGACTATCAGAAATGAACACCTAAACACTGAATGCTTTGAAGAACCCCCCAAAAAATACAGCACTAAGAATAAAAGACATAGAATTAAAAAAAATACAGGGAATGACATCATCAGTAGTTAGCCTACTGATGGTCTTTGATGTTCAAGTTGAGACGGGGCTGCAAACGCAGTGTGGGCATGAGGCGTGTGTGTGTGTGAGTGTGTGTGTTTGTGCGAGAGTGTAAATGTGCAGGGTTGAGGAGGGCAGCGCGGTCACAGGTGACTGTCATGTTTAATAATGATTATCACCACGCACCTGCGCCCCCCACGCTAATTAACTGGACGCAAATGCAAATGAGTCCTGGGATAAAAATAAAAAAAACCACCTCATTTAGTGGCAGTGAGCGGTTGTTCAGCTGCTGGATTTGATTAGGGTAATGAACGGTCAGCGTTCATTACCAGTGGTGGCAAGAGGAGGAGAGATAAAGGAAAAAAGAGGATATTAGGGTGAGAGGGGAGGAAGTAAGGAGCACTAGAGGGAGAGGGAGTGGGAGGAGGACTTAACATAATGGGAACAGGTGGATGAGTGGTTTGTTGACTGTGAGAATAAGAGAAATGGAGGAGGGGGGTGATGTTGTGTTCTGTGTCAAGGGCCACAAAATCTTCCCGCAAATGAAGAAAACTCAAGGTTTCACACTGAAGAACTGGAAATAGTTTCTTTACTCTTGATTATTATGGACATTTATTGTAATTTTTTCAGAACTGGATGCATACACACTGACAGATGCTGCTCGCTGTGCTGCGTGCTACATCTGCTGTACACTCGCTTCACTGAGGAATGTGAAGAAAGAAAAAGGGAGCACCTTTGAACCTCGTTCATTTGCCGCAGTGCATTCCAAACACGCGTTCTGTATCTCCATACTGTGATTTGGGTCGTGCATGCATATACACCTTGCTCTAACAAAGCAAATTGCAGTTCATCCAACTCTATGGCCCCAATCTCAGCCGGGGGAGGCAGGCTCGTCACTCACACAGATAAGGGTGAATTAGGGTCTCGCTCTGGGTTTTACATTTCAATTTAGCCTCCGGCTTCGGAGCCATTAGGGGCCTAATCTAAAGCCTGGTCTGCAGAGTTCTCCATCCTTACCAATTGCAATATTGTTTTATTAACTTTCCACTATGCCGGAATGAAACTCCTACAGATTCATTAGTTTGCATTAAGCTCATATTATGGTTATTTGTGAAAGGAAGACCTCCTATTTAAGAATTTGCCAGCAGTCAATCTGTTTGTAATGCAGTGTTGCTGTATCACCAGCTGGTTCATTTGGGTGAGCAGAACAGACCGTGTGAACGTAATTACAAGTTGATAATGTGCCTGGGCATGCAGAATGACCAAGATGGCGGCTGCCAACAAAGTATGGAGGATGGGGGAGGCACATTGTGCAGGTGCAATGTCAAAAGGGGACTTCAGCGCTCTTAAGACATCTCTCAGAAGATCTGCCATGGTTGCAGATTGTGCATAATACAAAGCTTTGAGTCTGAGAGTGACTATTAGACATGGATATTTTAAGTTATTGTGCATCACAAAGTGAAGTATTTTGTTTGGGTGTTTTAGGGGGAAAACAATCATATTTTTAGTAGAAACAAAGTGCAAATAATTCTTGAACATAACACAAATATCAGGGTTGTCAGATAAACATGAATGTTTATTTATTATTTATTATTTTTTATTTTAATGCACACCTCATTGTACGACACCATCACTCAGCAAGCATGACAGTCTGGGTCAAAATACTGTACGATAATTTTAAAGTGACAGTACAAAAGTTTACCATTTCCTATCTGGCAACCCTGACAAAGATAATACTATTTTTTTTACTTCCCACTGACTTTACATGCAGGGACATTCCATTCATTTGCCAGGAGACAGGTAAAACATATACCAAAGTGCTGCATGTGTGGTGGGATACATTTTCAGGATGATCGAGAACTTTAAAGTGTAGCTGATGGTGTGTTTTATTTTTATTTTTTATGTGTATGTACAAGAGGTACTGTTTGATAGTGGCATAAACATCAACATATAAATGCAAATACCTTATTCTCTCAGCTCATATGGCAAAAAATTATTATTTGAAGTCTGCAAAAAGCACCAGTGATCAGATGTTGTTGTTGTTTTTTTGCAGCTCCAGAAAAAGAAATGATAGATGACTGTTCAAGTGTTCATGCTTTTCTATACAAACAAAAACATAAATACCTTATTGCAATCATCCATCCATCCATCCATCCATCCATTTTCTTCCGCTTATCCGGGGTCGGGTCGCGGGGGTAGCAGCCTAAGTAGGGAGGCCCAGACTTCCCTCTCCCCAGCCACTTGGAGCAGCTCCTCTGGGGGAATCCCAAGGCGTTCCCAGGCCAGCCGAGAAACATAGTCCCTCCAGCGTGTCCTGGGTCTTCCTCTGGGTCTCCTCCCGGTGGGACATGCCCGGAACACCTCACCAGGGAGGCGTCCAGGAGGCATCCTAACCAGATGCCCGAGCCACCTCAACTGGCTCCTCTCGATGTGGAGAAGCAGCGGCTCTACTCCGAGTCCCTCCCGGATGACTGAGCTTCTCACCCTATCTCTAAGGGAGAGTCCAGACACCCTTATTGCAATCAAACAATCTAAATTTCACGCACACACAGGGACATTAACTGAAAAACACCCTTAGAAAACAGCAGTGCATTTAATATATTTGAGTATTTAGCTAGCATGCATTCAGCACCATTACAAACAAAATGCCTAAAATATATACTGGTTGGAGCTAAGTGACACGCTTTAATGATTTTACCATACCATTTACCATACCATTTTATTTATAAAGCACTTTAAACAGGAACAAGTCCACACCAAAGTGCTGGACAAACAAACACGCAACAGGCAACACAGACAATGAAGTACAACACGAAAAACATAAAAACATTGCAGATCATAAATCAAACGAACCAATACAAATCAGCTGGCATTGAAAGCGATGGAGTAATACAGTAGTGAGTTTTTAACCGGGATTTGAAAACCGAGAGGGATCATACTAATGGGATTAAATTAACATTTTGACATTTTGTTTTCATTGAACACAGAAATTAAGGAAGTATAACTGGAGAAATTCCACTTCCTACCAAAATGCGGTGTGAATGCTTATTGCTGACAAACTTGCTGAAAAACAGCTGAAGATGTAAAAACATGCATGCTCAAATGGGGCTGAAATGGAAAAACAAGCCTAAGATAGCAGAAGGCAGCAGAAATAACACATGTTTGCTGAACTATGTTTTAAAAAGCAGAAATGAGCAATAAAAGTAGGAATTTAGCAAAAAAGTTGAAAATGTCAAAAATATAGCTGAAAGGTAGCTGAAAAAACAGAAACAAGCTTAAACTACTAGAGCAGTGGTCCCCAAACTTTTTCCTGTGAGGGCCACATAACTTTTCCCTTCTCTGGTGGGGGGCCGGAGTCAGTTTTTAACAGGAAAAAGTGTGACGATTGCAGGAGTGCCTCAGGGGTGCCCAACCTTTTTTGAACCAAGAGCTACTTTTGACGTCGGCAGTTTGCCGAGAGCTACTCGTCCAGTCTCAGTATCAAAAAACAAAATTTTTCATATCCCTACTCCTCACTTCTTTAAAGTAAATAAAACAGAACGTAATGTGTTGCTAGTTTTATTTAATTAAAGTATTTTATCAAAGTAAAAGGACGCAATATTTGAAAAGCACACCATATTTTTTAAAGAAACAAATAAACAATGAACTGAACAATATAAAACTCCCTCATTTACACTAACTATTTACAAAAAGTGACTTACAAAGGTGCAGATTTACAAATCTCCAACAACTATTTCAAACCTCAATAAAACCTAAATATCAAAACTAGGCAGCTGCTCTGTGCAGCAGGATGGTGTCATCTGGTGCAAGCTGTATAAAATAAATGTGTCTCTACCTTAGTGGCACTTCTGACACTGAGAGGAGGAGGCCAGGGTCTCATAAGTTCTGCCAGTTAAGCTCTGCCAGTCAACACCTGCTGGAGGTGCCTCGCTCAAGGTACAAACAATGGGGAGACCGGTCATTTTCTGTTGCCGGCCCAAAAGCCTGGAACAGCCTCCCCCTTGAGCTGCGTGCCACCTCTGATCTGACTCTGTTCAAAACCAGACTGAAGACCCACTTGTTCAAAAAAGCTTTCAGTGTGTAACTTTTATTACTTTTGGTATTTTAATATGTAGCATTTTTTATTTCCATTGCCTTTTTATTTCCACTTGTTCAAGGCAGGCAGGTCTCCAGATGATCATCAGTCATTGTGGATCTGTTTTTGGACTTGATGATTTTCATGTGTGAAAAAGCAGACTCACACAGGTAGGTAGATCCAAAAAGTGCTGTTAAGTTCAAAGCACATCTTCGAATGTAAGGATACTTTTCTTCTGAGAGCAGACTCAAGAACTCTCCATCCATGCCAGGTGATGCTCAAATTACAGATGAGGCAAATAGACTTTGAATTAGAATAAACAAAAAATACTCCTCCTCCCACTCTGTGTGAAAATAATACGTTTTTGTGTGCTTGTTTGCTAGTTTTTTTTTTTTTGTTGTTTTTTTTCTGGGGGCCGGACCAAAGGTGGGGGCGGGCCGGATGCGGCCCGCGGGCCGTGGTTTGGGGAACACTGTACTAGAAGGAAGTGGAAAGAGCTGAAATAAGCTAAAAAAATATGGAATTAGCTGAAAAAGCTAAAATTTGCATAAAACAGCTAAATAGTAGCTGAAATAGCAGAAAAAGCAGTGGAAAAACCTAATAGGAGCATAACAAAATGAAATTTGGAAAAATAAGTCAATTAGGCTGGAAGCAGAAATGACCATTAAAAAATACTTCAGTTTATCTGAAAACAGCTGTTAAAATGATAGCTGAAAAGGTAGAACAAGATTACATTATCAGAAGAAAGCAGAAAGAACACCTTTGCTGAAAGAAGCAAGCATAAGTGGAAATTGTGTGAAAAAAGCTCAAATTCGCATAAAACAGCTAAACACATTCTGAAATGGCAGAAAACGTGGAGACTTGCAGAAATAGGCTGAAAGGAGCATAACAAGCTGAAATTAGCATGAAGAAGTTAGAAGAAGCACAAATTTTTTGTAGCCAGCATAAAGAAGCCGAAAGGAGCACAACACAGCTGGAAAAAAAGGCTGAAATTAGCTGAAAAAAGTTAATATTTCCACAAGGAAGCTGAACTAGAACAAAATGGGAAAGGAGCAGTAAAAGGTTGTAAACAAATCTAAATATTTGAAGGATGTAAAATGAGCTCAAATCATTTCCTTTCAGAAAAAAATGGCAGAAAAGGCTAAATCTTTAAAAAGCTAAAGTTGAACCAATACCAACAGTCATAGCAGGATTGTCCTGAAAGAGATGAATGTTTTGCTATTTGTTGAAACATCTTGAAAAGTGTGGGACAAGAATCGTGCAAAAAAAACATACGTAAGAAAAATGGATCACAGTAGTGTGAATGCTTCATAGTCACACTATTAAAACTTGGCAGGGGCTAAACACGATGCCCACATGGATCAGCCGAAGGAAAAACGAAAAACAATAATAAGATTGCAACGTTCTAACCATGACGATATGAGTTTTAGTTTAGCTCACTACTTATAAAATTCACTAAATTGTACTCATTTTTGTATTTGCTGAGGTTGATTAGCTGTGGTGGCCATCTTGAACTGGGCTGACTCAAATTGTAAACCACTCTAGGTGTACATCCAACGAATAATTTCTGGGAATTTCACTGAAATCTACTCAGAAAGACATTCGTTTAGGACGAACTTAGATGACAAAAATAAATTGTTCTTGCCAGCAGAACTTCTCAAACACCCACTGGTTGATCAGACACCAGTTGTGGCTATTTCTGTCTGCTGTTCCTGATAAAACAGAACGGTAAAACGGCCTTCCTGGAATCTTCAGAGATGCTTTGCCTTCCCAGCCTCCCACCATGGCCTCTCTGCCATCTCCAGTTCCTCTCTTCTCTCCTCTCCTCGCTCATGTCTGAAGCCATTACGATTTATCTAAACTGCACACTTGCATGCAGGTCAATCCCCTCCTCCCCATGCACACCTTTCCCCCCACACAGTTTGGGTCAGTTTACCCTGCTCTGGGATTTCTGGCAGGACCTGCGTTACCAAACTCAGCTACGATGAAGGAAGTGAAAGAAAGTGCATGCGTGATATAAAAATGACATACATCTTTCCCTCAGAAAGTATTATTTGATTCAAAAGTGGCAACAGTATGACTCTACCGTCGTCATCAAGCAAAAGAACAAGACTGAGAGTGGAATGGAGACGGTGAGGGGAGAAACATGTGGTAGTAATCTGGTTGTTTAACTGTCTGGCTCTGGTGGTGAAAGTGTTGGGCAGGGGCTACAAGCGGTCTGGATCGTGTCAGAAGCTGCCAGAGTCAGGTTACCCTGACAGACCAGACTGGGAGAGTACAGCAGGGGGGGGAAAGGAGAAAAGGACAAAAAAGGGAGAACGTTGAAGAGGTAAACAAGTGAGCGTGGAGTAGAACGGACTGTAAAGTTGGAGCAAGGTGGAGCTTTTCCTAGAGCCAACCTTCTGACTTGTTCTGTCCTCCCTCGGGGCAGTTATATTAATCTGTGTGTGTGTGCGTGTGCTTGGACCAGAGGGCTCAAAAAGACAACCACTTGAACTAGCCCCAGCTGAGAAAACAAATGGCTTTGACTCTTTTTCCTTCTCTTCTCTTCTTTTCTCCTTCATCCAATTTTTATCTTTTGTTTTTTTATTTTTTTTGTCTTGACGACGGGCATTTAATCAAGGCAAGAGAGCTAATCAAAGCCAGAGAAAGACTCCTGAACCCATAGATATCTCCCCCATAATCCCAAAGCTCTGCTTCTCATTTGCCATTGACCTGGAGGACCTGACTTGTCCGACGAACCCAAGCCACCAGGACAAAATGAGGAGCAGGGTAGCTGGAGAGTTTGGGGGTTAGTAAAAGGTTATACCACATGTGGCTCTCTCTTGGTGTGTATAAATCCATATTTTAAGGCCCAGCTGAATGAAATGTCAACAAACCTCTTCAACTATAGTGTATAAACCATGGAGAAGATGAGATGAATAGGGTACAGGAATTAGGGAGTATGAAGGCGAGCGGAGAAGAGGAGAGAGCAGGAGAGGAGCAGGGAGGATGTAGGAGGCACTCGGGGTCACCAAGGTTAAGGTGATAAGTCGCCTGTTGGGGAATTAATAGGAAGCAGATGGCGCTACCTTTACCTAACGCTTGGTATGGACACAAGGAGAACGATATATCAGTCTGAATGAGAACGCAGTCTGCTGATGACTCCCCCACCTGAGGGGGATTTAACACATTCCTGCCTCACTATGAAATTGGAAGTCTCAGTGGAATGGCAGGTTTCGATGTCCAAAAAGGGATTTAACATTGTAACGTGTGATTTTATTTCTTATGGGAGGAAATTATGCAAGTCTGGAAGTTAGACATTTGCCACATTCATTAGATTCACAAGGTAGGAAGATATAGATAGATAGATAGACAGACAGACGGACGGACGGACAATTTATTGTCCCCAAGGAGAAATTTGTCTTGGACATTGTGCACTACACACAGCTTCTTCCACAATTAAATACACTACAAACAATAAAATCATGTGAACATCACAATAAAAGTGTCCTCTTTTCTCTTTGTTGTTTGATTTGCATACAGCCATTTTATCTCAGAGCCTGATGGTTGTATATCATAACGCATGAAGTGTTTTTTGTCAATAGCAGATTAACTTTATTTTGGTACAGCCCAAGTATTTAAAAGCCTATAGCATTCTGGTAAGAGACATATATCGTCCCCCTATTCCCAGCACTAATTGGCCAAAAAGCTTGAGATTAGTCAAACAAACCCCATCACAATGTAACTACGGTAAATCTAATTGATTGGTTTAGAAATTCCAGTCAAAGCAAAAAAATTATATATATATATATTTTTTTTTTACTATTATTATTTTTTTGCTGGGGGGGAGGATAAATCTAGATATGATAACCTGTCGCAGACGTGTGTCTGTTAATCCCAGCTGTCTCCAGTGGAATTATGTGAAACTACAGGAGTAAATATGAAGTAGATTCAGGGTGTGATGTGGCTCTCCTTCCTCAGCTGTGTGGCATTCCTTTTAAAACTGCGCTGTACATTTTGGGCCAAGTCACACAGAATACACTACCCTGAGTGATATTTAAGACAGTAAGATAACCACAAGTTTATAAAAAGTGGGAATACACATCCCTTATTGGAATTTAAGCAAAGCTCATTGCAAATACAGTATATATATAAAAAAATGTTCAGCATATGTTGAGCTACATGATATCAAATTCAATCCATCTAAAAGTCTCATTTTGATTTGTCGCACTACAGAGGACAAAAATAGTGTACAGTATTTCCACTTTTTAAACTGTCTGGGATTTTATTGAATGTTGCAAATGAAGTAAAATATCTTGGTCATGTGTTGACAGACCGTCGTCTGATGATGAGGACATTTACCGTCAGGTTCGAATGATATATGCTCAGGCAAATATCCTTGCTCGTAAGTTTGGATTCTGTTCTGATGAAGTGAAAATGAACTTGTTTAGATCATATTGTACATCACTGTATACGGCACATTTGTGGTGCAATTTAAAAAAAGCCAGTCTTCATAGATTGAAGGTGGCTTATAATGACGCACTAAGACTTTTTTAAATAAGCCCAGATGGACCAGTGCCAGTGAACTGTTTGTATCTGCTCGCGTCAGCACTTTGATGGCTGTTTTAAGAAAGTTTATGTATACATTTATTTGTCATTTAAATAAGTCTAATAATAGAATTATTCTACTGTTGACTAACGTTAAATATAGTGCAGTGAAATATGCATCTGTGCTTTGAAGACATTGGTATGATTGCTTCCTGAATGGCTAGATACTTTTTCTATTGTACTTTTTATTTCATTTTTTTATTTTATCATATTCGTTATCGTTTATGTATATTGGACTCTGAGTCTGTAATAAAGCTATCTATCTATCTATCTATCTATCTATCTATCTATCTATCTATCTATCTATCTATCTATCTATCTATCTATCTATCTATCTATCTATCTATCTATCTATCTATCTATCTATCTATCTATCTATCTATCTATCTATCTATCTATCTATCTATCTATCTATCTATCTATCATGTTGAACAAAATTCCAAGCTAAAATTGTCTTAAAAGTGGCCTAAAATTATGTTTTGTGAATGTCTACATCTGGTTTGATATTGAAATACATCGTGGCATTTTGACATGATCTGTTAAAAAAATAAAATTAAAAAAATGAAACCTTAACGAGATTTGAACCACAATATCCCAAATGAAAATCAAAGTTTTATTTGTCAACAACAAACAAGTGCATACTAAAAATTTTGCTCCTGCATTTTATCCCATAATCCATTTTCAGACACAAACATGTAAGCATAAAGTGCTGTAACAACTGCAAGGTGAGACTGCTAACTTTGCTTTTTAATTGACCAAGCAGAAATCTAAATCACAGTGCACAACTTTGCTTGGTTTCCCCTCATTAAGTTCTTTTAACTTTAGAAAACATTAACATTTGTTGTTGTACTTGCTTCTTACTATTGGCAGCCTTTGAAGCACACTGGAAAGAAAACTTTTAAATGTCATTGTAAGAAGTCCTTCTTGCATCAATTTGGTTGTTTTTAATCATAATTTTGTTGTTGAAGATTCATTTTTGTCGTCCAAAGCCCAAAGTAAACAGATAATGGTTAATCTGTTTTAAAAAAGCACACTTTTTGGACATAAAAGTCTACTTTCATGACCTGTGTGACTAATGTCTTCCTCAACTTGACCTGGTACAGATAATTTCAATGGATACAGCAAAAGAACCAGTGAGCGCTGAGTGGGCCTATCACTCTTATCACTTTAGTGATAATGGCCGTCACATAAAAGATGACCTTGTGAACTCCACAAATGCCAAAGTGGCCCAATTAGCCACTATGCATTTCATACAATTTGCAAAGGGCAAATGTTCCCAAGCTGTAATTATGTACTCACATTGCGCACCTCGAGTGACCTGCCAACCAGTCTTGACGCCAGTCCGTTGTAGAGGTCGCTATGACAGCGCTGGCAAAGACACAGAGAAAAATGAGCTGCAGAGACTACCATTGTGTCTGTAATTGGTCAAGTTGTGCTTGTTACCTAGTAGCAAATACATAATGGATAGTGCTGATTGCACTGTGAGATGGATGGGGAAATGTCAATGTGGGGGATGGCTGCCATGTTGAGTGGGATGATGTTAGTTGTGTCTACAATTTCACAGTATTGGTTTTCAATCTTTAATACTGATTAGAGATGAAATAGGACAAACATTTATTGCATGACTAATGTCAGACCACAGCCGTCGTTGATTTCTTCCCACATGCAAAGGGTTGCCCCCTAGTTTACCACCGCCGTTTGTTTGGAGGATGAAGGCCATAGAACACTAGACCACTGCATTGGCGTTAAACAGTTGCAGCCTGTATTGCTCCTTGCAAACTGCTTGTAGATTGTAAAACTGTTTCCTTCCAATAATTTTTGAATTTTTAGCTAGATAATTAGTTATTTCATGCCTAAAAGAAAATCATGTGTAACCACAATTTTATGTGGGGAAGGGGTGGGAGTTAAAGCTAGTGTCTCTACCACCATGGCCCCTGCCAAGATCTCTTTAGCCTCTTACCTGTCTTGCTCTGTTCCTGAGTTCAAGAAGACCCTGCTGGATGATTTTGTCTGTCTCGTCCTGTTCATGAGTCCAAGTAGGTCTGTATGGACCCATCTTTCTTGCCTGATTCCGGGCCCAAGGGATTTTCACCAATCACCTCTCTGATAAGAGAACAGAAAATTGGCGCTGTGTTAGCAGAGACCTTGGTGGCACTTTGATGCTCAGGAGTAGCTATTGATATAGGCTGAAGAAAAACACTTTTTATAATATTAACAAGAAGAACAGGAGAAATGACTTGAATGTAGAACAGTGTATTCTATGTGTAGGGTGAAGAAACTGGCTGTGACAGAATTACTTTTTCCATAAACAAAAATAAACCAACACAGTTTGGTATTTGAGGAACAAATCTTTGATTCACCGCAGGGGTGTCAAACTCACTTGCAAAAGGGGGGCAACTTTACTACAGGGCATAGGTCTGTGGAATGGTTTGGATAATTATGTTAAAAAGGCTAAGTCTGTGTTTATATTTAAGAGAATGATTAAGATTGAACTTTTGAAAAATATATATATAAATGGTGAAAATTATAAGTACCATAAATCTGTGAATTGTAATGAGTTACAAAATTGGTTCATGGATAATTATTGTTTAAAATTGATTGTTTGAATTGATTGTTTTAAGAAGGGGCAGATATTATAAGATATAAGATTCTTCTTCAGCTTCCTTTCATTTTTTTTTTTCCTTCTTAATATGGTTTTGTACATATTTTTTGTGTTTTGAATTTGAAATGAACAAATAAATAAATACTAAAATACAAATTATTATTTTTAAGCGTTTTCAAACTAAAGGCCGGTTTCAGAATCGACATGAACTCAAATCAGATACCCAACATCTTTTCTTGGTTGCGGGTTCCTCAACAAGAGTTTGATTGGTCTCATTTGACGTTCTCTGTTGCACTTTTGACATCATAATCAAAGATTACTGAAAAAAAAAATTTTTTTAAGTGATAAAAGTATTTTACATTTAAAATAACATCCTGGGGCCAGATAAAATGTTAAGAAGGGCCACATTTGGTCCTCGGGCCTTGAGTTTGACACATATTATCAAGTGTCAAGGAGCTTGTCTTTCTCCTGAACACTCAACAGGATTTCTGCTGGGTCCATGTCTGGTCAGCTCCTAATGCAACAATTTGTGGTTGATTGTTGGAGGACCCAATGCACAAAAACAGGTGACTGACAGGCAGGCAGGTTGAATAAAATTGATGTAATTTAGTAAAAGATCCCAAAACCAGGACTGGTCAGGGGAGTTATGTTTTATCTGACCTAGAATGAGGAAAGACAGCAAACTTATATCCGTCTGGGGCTGGTTGAGTACTGAGTGAGAGCAGGTGTACTGATTACATTTAATACAGGTGTAAAGGTCTGGACAAACAGGGAAACTTGGGGGAAAACAATGGCATGCAAACAACAGAGGAACATACGGAAAATACAGTAAACTGAAAGCACATTCTACAAAAAACTCTAATCAGGAAAACAAAACTGAAACACATAAAACACTGAAACTATGACAAATCCATAGTTTTTTATTCAATTCAGTTTATTTAGCTAGACGTTGTCTTGGGGCACTGAACAGAAATAGGGGTCAAGTATTGCAATAGGTATCTAGTTATCTGACAAATAGGAAGCAATTTGTTCAAATAAATGAAGTAAGATCCAAATTTGCTAATATTACGTGTGGGGTCCCACAGGGTTCAGTGCTTGGTCCAAAGTTGTTTCTTTTGTACATAAATGATTTGGTGAATGTGTCGGGGCTGTTTAGGTGTGTTCTGTTTGCAGATGATACCACTTTTTTTTTGTTTAGGAACAAATTTGGATCATATGCTGAACATGAACAGAGTTTGTAAAAATACAGACTTGGTTTGGGCTTAATAAATTATCGCTAAATTTGAAGAAAACAAGTTATATGGTATTTAGTAATAGAAATACCACAGTTGATGCTACATTTAAAATTAATGGTAACATAATTAGTAAAGTGGCAGAAATGAAATTTTTGGGTGTAATTATTGATGAGAACCTAACCTGGAAATCTCATCTTAATTATTTGAGAACAAAGATAGCCAGATCTATTGCTGTATTATACAAGGCAAAAGAATTATTTAACGATAAAGCACTACTTATATTATATAATGCGATAGTTCTTCCATATTTGACATATTGTGTTGAAATTTGGGGAAAGGCATGTAAAACATCTACAAATTCTATTTTTATTTTACAGAAAAGAGCAATAAGAATCATCTCAGGAAAGCATTACACTCACCCATCTAACATACTATTTAAACAGTTAAATTTATTAAAGTTTTATGAACTGGTTGACTATGGAATTCTTCAGGTTATGTACAGAGCTCATACAAATTCCTTACCTCCATATATTCAATCTTATTTTATTAAGAGAGTCAGTAACTACAATTTAAAAGGATTAGAAACCAAAAATTAGAACAAACTCAAAGGAACGATGCACATCAGTTCAAGGAATAAGACTGTGGAATGTTTTGGATATAAGTTGTAAAAACGCTTCCTCAATGTTTTTGTTTAAGAAATTGGTAAAAAGTAGTCTATTGAAAAAATATGAAGTTGTTTAGCTTATCGAAAGGAGCTTATCGAAAGGAGCCAGTTGAGGTGGCTCGGGCATCTGGTTAGGATGCCTCCTGGACGCCTCCCTGGTGAGGTGTTCCGGGCATGTCCCACCGGGAGGAGACCCAGAGGAAGACCCAGGACACGCTGGAGGGACTATGTTTCTCGGCTGGCCTGGGAACGCCTTGGGATTCCCCCAGAGGAGCTGCTCCAAGTGGCTGGGGAGAGGGAAGTCTGGGCCTCCCTACTTAGGCTGCTACCCCCGCGACCCGACCCCGGATAAGCGGACGAAAATGGATGGATGGATGGATGGATAAAAAGTAGTCTATTGAAAAAATATGAAGTTGTTTAGCTTATTCTTTTGAAATTGGTTGTTCTTGGCACGGAGTCAGTTTTTGACTTGTTATGTTATATAATGCCTATTTAAGTTTGAATGTAATTTATGTATTTTATTTCATAAGTATTTTCTTTTTTTTAAAAGGAGCAGATGTTATAAGATTTTATCTTCTTTCTGCTTCCTTTCATTTTCTTTGTAAATTGTGTTTTTTGTTTTGTTTTAATATTTACTCAATTTTAACTGAAAATGAATAAAGTTTTGAAAAAAAAAATATATATGCATATACATAAAGAGAGTCAGAGAGTCAGAGAGTCAGAGAGTCTTTATTGTCATTTGCACCGCATGTGGTACATGAGATGAAAACGAGATTATGTACACGAGGTCCCAGTTACATCCAACAACAATGAAAGAGAAAAACAGTAATAACATCTAGAATTAACTAAGAAAAGCATCAACTAGTAATACACTAAGCCTAATATAGTGGGAATAAACAGCAGCACGAACATGAGTTTGTATGAGCAGATGGTCACAGATGAATACAGCAACAAGAAAACAGATCAGCATCAGTATGATGTGATATTTTGCAGTGTTTATTTTTTTATTTTATTTTTATTTATTCATGAGTCTAACAGCCTCAGGGTAGAAGCTGTTCCTCAGTCTAGTGGTTCTACATTTGATGCTCCTCAACCTCCGTCCTGAGGGGAGTGGGGCAAAGA
>JBBPBX010045726.1:10794-26894 GCA_038048925.1 Garcialebias charrua | reverse complement strand
ACAATCAAACAATAGAGCAAGCAAAAGTAGTGAGATTTTTGGGAATGTGGTTTGATGAGAAACTCAGTTGGAACGTCCATATAGACAAAGTTGCAGACAAATGTAAAAAGATTGTTAACATACTTCGTTGTTTGGCAGGACAGGAATGGGGAGCAAGTAGAGCATCGTTACACAACATATATTTAGCACTTATGAGGTCATCATTTGATTACGGTTGTATAGCTTATTTGTCAGCTGCAGAAACTCACCTACAAAAGTTAGATAAACTACAAGCTCAGGCCTTAAGGATCATCAGTGGGTCATTCAGAACTTCACCTGTGTCAGCAATGCAAGTGGAAGTGGGAGAAACTCCCCTGAGAATTAGAAGGGTTAAACTTATGCTTGCATACTGGGTCAATCTGCAGGGTCACGCTGAAAACCATCCAACCAAAAATATTTTAAAGGATTGTTGGGAACATAATGAAACAGACATCATAAGTTTTGGGTGGGTGGGTGATGCAAGGCAGTAAGTGTTGGATTGTCCCAGTTTCAGTTCAGCCCTACTCTTCCACTATCATCCATCCCTCCGTGGTTATTTCCGTTACCTACAGTAAATCTTAGTTTACTTCAGAAACTAAAAGTGAAATCAGAACTTCCGGTATGGCACTTTGTCCAAAATTTTTGTGATGAACACTTCTCTGATGATGTTATTTTATTTACAGATGGTTCTAAAGATCCTGAAACAGGGAGGGCAGGTTCAGCAGTTTACATCCCAGCCAGGGACGTCTGTATCAAAAAGAGAGCATCGGACCATTTATCAGTTTACTCATCTGAACTCTTAGCTATATTGTTGGCTCTGCAGTGGATAGAGGAGAATGACATAAAAAATGTTGTTATTGCATCTGACAGCATTTCATCACTCAATAGTATTGCAACAGGCAAATCAATCCGGAAAGATATCATCTATGAAATTTTTATTACACTGTACAGAATAGACATTAAGGGCACAAAATTACAATTTGTTTGGGTTCCAGCGCATGTCGGTGTGGAGGGAAATGAAAAAGCAGACTTACTGGCTAAACAAGCAATCAAGAGACTGTCCATAGACCTACAAGTCCCACTTTGCAAATCAGAAATTAAACCGTTTATCAAGAAATATACACAAACTGTATGGCAAGAGCACTGGGATCTACAGGAAACTGGAAGACATTTGTACAGCATACAAAAACGTGTTGGGTTAGGTAGGACAACAAAATGGAATAGGAGAGTGGAAAATGTCATCACTCGACTCAGAATAGGACACTCAGGTCTCAACTACTCTCTACATAGAATGGGCAAACATCCAACAGGAAAATGCACACACTGTAATCAACCAGAGACAGTTGAACATGTTCTGCTGCACTGCAATAACTACAAGATCCAAAGGAAACATCTGTTTAAGTCATTATCAAAAGAAAAACGTCAGAACTTCACGTTAGCTGGGCTCTTGGAGGAAAACTCGCCAGATACATACAGTAAAGTTGTTTTGTTCATGAAGTCGATTAGCTTGTTTTGTCGAATTTAGTTTATTTTTATTATTATTATTATTTATTTTTCTTTATTTTACTTTATTTTATTATTATTATTATTGTTTATTTTTATTATTATTATTATTATTTTATTTATTTTTTTCCTGTCTATTATCCAAGTCCACACTCCAGTCCAGTTGGTGGCGGTAATGCGCTTAATATGAGTTCGTCAACCGCCAATAAACTCTATAGAAGAAGAAGAAGAAGAAATCCTTCGATCGTTGACTTGTACAGTCTTTGCTCTCCATGCAGCTTGCAGCACTTTTTGTTTCATGGCATGTGATTGAAATCGAACCAGAACAGTTCTGGGCCGGTCCTTTGGTCCAGGCCTCGGCCCTATCCGATGTGCCCTCTCCACATGGAGTTCATCCGTCACTTCCAGTTTTTCATGGATCAGTTTGTTGACAAAGTCAATCATGTTGTTTTCTTCACAGTTTTCTGGCACTGAGTAGATTCTCATATTGTTTCTCCTGGCTTGACTTTCCAGTTCCTCACATTTTAATTCTAGTTGCTTTTGCATTTGAAGGGTATGTAAAAGCACTTTGGAGGTTTTCATTTCATAGTCTTCACTCTCAGCAATTCTCTGTTCAGCTTCATCCATTCTTTTTTTAATACTCATGAAATCTGTACGTAGCTCATTTAACTCTGCCTTTAATGATCCAAAACTTGCTATTGTTTCTGATCGAAATTCTCTCAGTTCTTTGAGTATTTCAGCCATACCTGTAGATTTAGCTGATGAAGCGTCCTCTGTTGTCTCCTCTTGATTGTTCTCCATTTGTTTTTGTGCACATGCCTCCATTTGTTTGGAAGATTGCTTGTGTTTCTGCTTGGACATTTCTCTCTGTCCTTCTTTCTCCTTCTTTCGCTCCTCTTTGTCCTCCTTTCTCACTGTTCTTCTCCACTCAGTTTTCAGTATTTTGCTGTTTTTGAAGTTGTTTAATCCAACACTTTGCAGTTAATTGTTTGCAGAGACACTCCCAAACATACATGCCTGGCGGCCATCTTGGATTTCAGATCTTAATAAATCAACAAACTTTTTATAATTTTATATAATTTGTTTAATCACATTTTGTTTATTTACTCATGGCCACAATTTTTGAGTAGATGTGTTTTCAGTAATACAGCAAAATAGTGGCTGGAAATGTTTTTCTATTTCTTCTTTATTTCTTTCCAAAGAAAATCAAGGTTTTCATACATGCACATGACATGTGCACAGAAATTAACAAGCACAAATTCACAGCTTTTTCATTTTGTGGCTTTTTTGTACCCATTAAAGTAGATGAAAACTTTACGGCATATATACTGTATTGTCATTGCTTTTAGAATGACACATAAGTTGAAGTTCTATATATCTGCATGTAGATTTACTTTATTATTATTGCAAATAAATGAGTGTTCCTCCACACAAATTTTGTTTTCACTGCTGTTTCAAATACTGTACTTAAAAAAATACAGAACAAGCTGACATTAGACGCTATGATAAATACAGTCAGTGTACTGTATACGGCCTTTTAAAAAGATTTACTGTGAATTTTATACTATAACTATTTACATGTCTTAAACACATTTTATTTCCAAGTAATAAAAAATAAATCATTAAATAATAAACTATTGTGGTGGACCACTAGGGGGCTCTACTCACACCCAGTGGACCGAATGTGTTACAGGATGCTTTTATTGTGAAAGGTCCAGAGGACCGGATGTTGTATTGTGAGAAGGTTGGTATACTGTATAAGGCAGTGTTGGGTGTTTTCCCGCCAGTTGAGTAGGAGTCGATTAAAGTGAAGACATGTATCCCGTCTCCTGTGTCGTCTCTTCACCGCCTCCTACACTGGTGACCTACGTGAATTGAACATGTCGACATCGGACGCTCCAGCCAGCTCTCCTCAGACGTCCGCTGCTGTGGAACCTCCACAGGCGGCCCCGCTCGCTTTTGCGGTGGCCGTTAAAATCCCGGACTTCTGGCTGCACGCCCCTCAGTCGTGGTTCGCCCACATCGAATCACAGTTCGCTCTTCGCGGGATTTCTGCAGACGACACCAAGTACCACCATGTGGTCGCCTCGCTGGATCCATTGTCCACCCAGTGGGTAATGAGCCTGCTCCAGGACCCTCCTGCACAAAGAAAGTACTACGCCCTCAAGCAGCTCCTTCTCCTCCTCCTTCTGCGGCGTTACTCACTTTCAGACGCGGAGCGCGCTGAGAAACTTTTTTCCCTCTCCGGTTCGAGCGATGGCACAGCTCATGGAAGGCATGTTGTCTTTGAGGGGATCAGCAGACTGTGAGTTTCTCTTCCTCCACCTTTTCCTCCGCCTGCTCCCAGCTCCAGTGCGCACTACCCTGGCCAACTCCTCGTTTCTGCAGCAGAAGGATTACCGCTCGCTGGCCAAAAAGGCCGACCACATTCTGCTGGCTACGAGGACTTTCGCGGTCCAGGCGGCGGTCCCCGGATCTCCAACAGCGCCTGAACTTCAAGCAACGCCCTCAGCACCGGACGAGCCATCGGTGGTAGCAGGGGTCGCTACGGTCCGTAGGCGGACAGGAGCCGCCCTTTGTTCCTACCACCAGCGCTTTGGCGCCAAAGCAGGACGGTGCATCCCGCCGTGTAGCTTCAAGCTGCAGGGAAAAAGACGACGCAAGCGCACGCTAACAGCAACGGCCGTTGGCGACAAAGAAAGGCTGCTTTTCATCGAAGACTCGAGGTCGGGGAGAAGGTTCCTGGTGGATTCTGGTTCGCAGAAGAGCCTCGTTCCCCCGACTGGCTCCGACAGGTTGGCAGAAGGCTGCGGGCCGCAGCTAACCGCGGCTAATGGCTCTCCCATCAAGACGTTTGGCGAAAGGTTGGTGACTGTCTGTTTCCATGAACGGGACTTCCAGTGGAACTTTGTGGTAGCTGCGAGCTCAGTTCCTATTTTAGGGGCTGATTTTCTTTGTGCTCACGGGCTCCTTGTTGATTTGGCTAACAGACGTTTGATCGACGCTGTGTCTTTTTCGTCACTGCCTTGTGCGACGCGAGGAGCTGGGCCTTTAATGCATGCTAACTTTTTAGCTTCGGGTAATGTGTTTCAGCGTTTATTGTCTGAGTTCCCCTCGCTGACTGTTCCTGATTTTGCCAACACAAACACAAAACATGGGGTCGAACATTATATTCCCACAACGGGCCCCCGGTGTTCGCACGTGCACGCCGCCTCGATGCTACTAAGCTAGCAATAGCACAGGAAGAGTTTGCTAACATGGAGCGTTTAGGCATCGTGCAGCGCTCAAACAGTCCGTGGGCCTCCCCCCTGCACATGGTGCCCAAAGCAGACGGCAAATGGCGTCCATGTGGGGATTTCCGCCGCCTTAATAACATCACAGAGAACGATCGTTATCCCATCCCCCACATCCAGGATTTTTCAGTGCACCTGGCTGGGACCTCCATTTTTTCTAAAGTAGATTTAGTACGGGGGTACCACCAGGTTCCTGTGCATGTGGAGGATGTCCCTAAGACCGCTGTTATCACGCCTTTCGGCCTGTTTGAGTTTTTGCGCATGCCTTTTGGTCTTTTTTTAATCACTGTTTTTTTATTAAAGTTTTTTTCCTTTTATACATACAAATAAGAAAGCGTGGGTACAAAAAATGTTATACGTATGGTCTGTTTAAACAACATACATAAATAAACACAAACAAAAATTCTTTAAAAATTAATCCCATTCACTCCTATCCAGGTCACTGCCCTATGTCCACACACTACATCTTTAAACCTGACAAAAACAGAGAGCACAAAAAAATAAAACAGAGAATTCACCTGAAATATTATTGTATATTTTGGAATGTATCAAGAAAAGGCCCCCATATTTTATTAAATTTCTCAGTAGAGTGCTGAAGAGAACACCTTATTTTTTCTAGTTTCAAGCATGACAAAAGGTCATATAACCACTGTTTATGAGTTGGAAGGGCAGCACCCTTCCATCTTATTAGAATTGCACGCCTTGCTAACAAGGAACAAAAAGCCAGTGCTTGTCTTTTGGAGGCTGATAGAGGTAACTCTTCACCACTGATACCAAACAGAGCAAGGAGAGGGCTAGGTGTTACTTCTACTCTGAAGATTGTGGACAGGGTTTTAAAAACATCCGTCCAAAACTGACCAAGGCTGGGACAGGACCAGTACATATGAACCAGTGTGGCCTCAGCAGTTTTGCATTTGTCACAGTATGGGGTGATTTCTGGATAAATACGAGACAGTTTGCTTTTGGAGAAGTGGGCTCTGTGTACCACTTTAAACTGAATAAGACAATGGCGTGCACATAGAGATGTTGTGTTAACAAGTTTAAGTATAGAAGCCCATGTTTCATCTGGAATGGTCATGCCCAGGTCCTCCTCCCATACAGCTTTAAGTTTGGGTGAGGAGGTCTCCATCATGTTCAACATTAGATTGTAAAGCCGTGAAATAAGCCCTTTACGGGTCGGGTTCAATTGTAAGATGGTTTCCAACAGTGTAGGCTCTGGTAGAGAAACTGAGCCTGAAAAATGTGATTGAATAAAATGTCTGGTTTGTAAATATCTGAAAAAATGGGATTGTGGTAGACCGTACTTATTGCTAAGTTGTTCAAATGATGCCTTTTGGTCTTAAAAGTGTAGCACAAACATTTCAGCGGTTGATGGATTCAGTCCTAAGGGGATTGTCCTTCGTATTTGTGTACCTGGACGACATCCTGGTGGCTAGCAGCTCGGCTGAACAGCACATGTCCCACCTCCGTGAGGTTTTTCAGCGCCTAGCAGCACATGGCCTGATTGTAAATACAGCGAAATGCCAGTTTGGGCTGCCAGTCATTGACTTTTTGGGCCACCGCATTTCTGCAAGTGGTGCTGTCCCATTACCAAACAAAGTGCAGGCGGTGTCCGATTTCCCACAGCCCCAGTCTGTTAAAGCGCTACAAGAATTTTTGGGAATGGTTAACTTCTATAACCGTTTCCTCCCCAGGGCAGCACAACTGCTGCGTCCGCTCTATGGAGCGCTGAAAAAGAAAAAGCCCAACGACAGTGTTGACTGGACACCAGAACGCCTACAGGCATTTGGTGATGCTAAAGCTGCACTGGCCACTGCTGCCCTTTTGGCCCATCCATCCCCAGCGGCGCAAATAGCTTTAACAACCGACGCATCTGATGTTGCGGTGGGGGCTGTGTTAGAACAGCAGGTTTCCGGGGTTTGGCAGCCGCTTGCATTTTTCAGCCGTACGCTACGGGACAATGAGCTGAAATACAGTGTTTTTGACAGAGAGTTGCTGGCGCTTTACCTGGCCACACGCCATTTCAGGTTTTTCCTGGAGGGCCGCCGGTTCACTGCATATGTTGACCACAAACCCTTGGTGTTTGCGATGTCAAAAATTTCTGACCCCTGGTCTGCTCGCCAGCAACGCCACCTCGCAGCGGTGTCTGAATTTACTACAGACATTCAGCATGTAGCTGGCAAATCCAACGTGGTGGCCGACTGTCTCTCCCGGGTGCTGATCTCTCCCGTATACGTTGGCATCGATTTTTCTGCTATGGCTACGGACCAACGTACCGATGCAGAGATGCTCGAGCTCCAGTCCGGGCCCACAGGCCTCGAGTTGGAGGAACGGCAGGTGAATGACGGCGGTCCTCTCCTGCTCTGTGATGTTTCTACTGGCAGGCCCCGCCCTCTGGTTCCAGTTTCATGGCGACGCCGTGTTTTTGACTCCTTACATTCCCTTTCTCATCCAGGTGTTAGAGCCTCTGTGAAACTAGTCAGTTCAAAGTTTGTCTGGCCCGGTCTGCGTAAAGCAGTTAAGGAGTGGGCAGCAGCGTGCGTCCCATGCCAGCGTGCTAAGGTTAACAGGCACACCAAAGCACCTTTGGAACCCTTCTCCATCCCAGGTCGGCGGTTTGACCATGTGCACGTAGACCTGGTGGGCCCTCTGCCTCCATCACAGGGTTTTACTCATCTGCTGACTATAATAGACCGGACCACCAGGTGGCCGGAGGTGGTTCCTCTGACATCCACAACATCTGCAGTGGTGGCCCGGGCATTTTTGTCTACCTGGGTTGCGCGTTTTGGCCCCCCTTCAGACATTACATCGGACAGGGGCCCGCAGTTTGTTTCTGAGCTTTGGTCTACCATGGCCAAGGGTCTGGGGACTAACGTTCACAGGACCACCGCTTACAACCCCCAAGCTAATGGTTTGTGTGAACGGTTTCACAGGTCATTGAAAGCTGCACTTCGCGCTGCATTGACCGGTGACAACTGGATTGACCGTCTTCCCTGGGTTTTGTTAGGTTTGCGTACCGCAACCAAAGAGGACCTGAGCTCTTCCCCGGCTGAACTGGTTTACGGTCAGCCTGTGCGCGTCCCCGGTGAGTTTTTACCTGAGGTTCCCTCACCACAGTTCGCTCCACCGTTGCTCCATTTTTCATCTCAGGAGGCCCCTTTTCGTGTCCCTGGCCCGGTACACCATTGTTTACCGCAGTCGTTTGTCCCTAAGAGTCTGGAGTCCTCTAAATTTGTTTTTGTCAAACACAATGCACACAGGACACCACTACAGCCTTTGTATGATGGCCCATTTCGGGTTCTTCAACCAGGTCCAAAACACTTCCTTTTAGATTTAGGGGGTCGTACTGAGACTGTCTGTATCGATAGGCTTAAACCAGCTCATGTTATGTCAGATGATCAGGTTGTTACGGCCCAGGCTCCTCGCAGGGGCAGACCTCCATCCACATTGCTAACGGACTCCAGTCCTCCTCCCAGAGACTCTCAACGACCATTGGAGCCCGAATCTTCTGCAGGCCCTCCTCGTAGCCCTCCGCTTCATCAGACTGGTTCTGCAGGGCCCAGGTTCAGCCGTTCTGGTCGTTTAATCAAACCTAAAATGCTGGACTAGTGATGGACCTTACTGGGTGTTCTGGGGGGGCGTGTGTGGTGGACCACTAGGGGGCTCTACTCACACCCAGTGGACCGAATGTGTTACAGGATGCTTTTATTGTGAAAGGTCCAGAGGACCGGATGTTGTATTGCGAGAAGGTTGGTATATAAGGCCGTGTTGGGTGTTTTCCCGCCAGTTGAGTAGGAGTCGATTAAAGTGAAGATATGTATCCTGTCTCCTATGTCGTCTCTTCACCGCCTCCTACACTATAATATAATAAACTTTATTTGTATAGCACCTTCCTACAATGCCTTGCATTGACCAAGGTGCTTAATAGCACTACCACATGTGAGCCATTCGGATATTCTAACTATAGTTCCCATGGGAGTTAGTCGAATGGCTCATTGACTTAGCATTTTTGCAGCCATTGGTATGTATATGAGGCCATTCTGTTGGTTCGAACCTCACTCGGTTGAACTTATTTTAAGTTTGTCTTTTATTGGATTAAAAAAAAAAGAGTTTGTGTTAACCACAGGCATAACATGGATGGATAGATGCAGTGTTGGGCAGCGCTAATGCAAAAATTTGTTCCGCTATTTCTAAAGCACTTATTGATTTATTTAGGTCCGCAATTTCAAAAGCACTTATGTATTAGCAATGCTAGCGGACGCTAATGCTAACACGCTAACCGCCATTTTGAAGAGGGCAAATGCAAAACACTTTTTAAAATCCAGTAGATTTGACCATTTGAACCTCAGAAAAACCTTGTGCTATAAAGTCAGCTAAGAAATATATTTTTTCTCAGCAAAGAAATAATTGTTTTTACTGTGTTTTCATGGAAAGTCCTTATCTTCTGTGGCCGTCGCGGCCGCCATTTTGAAGAGGGCAAATGGCAAAATACTTTTTAAAATCCAGACGCGTCGCGTAGGCCGCTGAGAAACATCCATAAGTTCACCCTCCATCTTAAAAACTCTTCGTCTGACTCTTCGAAAACAAGCAATAAGGTTGCAGAGTAACACACTGGCTGCTAACTGAGAGTGCTCGCTCTAGCAAAGATCAATCAATCAATCAATCAATCAAACTTTATTTCAGACACAAAAAAGGTCCATAAAAATACATAAAAAATCCATAAAAAACAATTAAAATAAAGTAATAAAAGACAGATAATTCACTAAGTTACAAATAAATGATGGCGCCAATGATTCCACAATCTTGAGCAAAATCTCACTGCACTAAAAGTAGGATTTACTAGATTTGCAATTATATTATTGCATGACACAGACAATCTACACATGCATTTATACATAAGATTCCTGAGCACAGCAGCACATGTGGGAACAGCATTATGTACAAACATATGGCTAGCACTGCTCCATCTGGGCACTTTGAGGAGCAGCCTCATGCCATCATTATATGCCACATAAAGTTTATGCAGGCTACTTTTTTTGTATCTTCGCCACAGATGAGCAGTGTACAGCGAGGTACAAAAAGCCTTAAAAAGAGCTATTTTCACAGAGGATGAACACATACCAAACTTTCTGATCAGAGTATTAGCTTGTGCATATATCATACGATACTGCCTACAGATGTCACGATCATCAGAGAGGTCATCAGATATGCAATGTCCCAAATATTTGATTTCACTGCATATATTGAGGACAGCACCAGATAGAGAGAAGTCAGGGGTTATCAGATGTTTATCGGCCCTACTTCTAGCAATCATAACTTTGCTTTTCTTAGCGTTATACTTGATGTCAAAGTCATAACCATATTGGGAACAGATCCTTAGTAATTGTTGAAAGCCAGCACTATATGGGCTCAAGACTACCAAATCATCTGCATACATTAAGTGATTAATTATGCGATCACCAACTATACAGCCTGTTTTACAACAATTCAAGCGCTTTGATAGTTCATCCATGTAGATGTTAAAAAGGTAAGGGGACAGTATACTCTCCACTGCACAGCTGTAGGAGGTGAGGACTGAGCTTCCCATTTCATCTCAGCGAGGAAGTATGAGCTTTTTAAATCAGGCTGGTGGTGTTGCTCCAGCTGAAGTTATCATTCAGGTGCATACCTAAGTATTTGTAACTGGCTCAAAGCTTTGTTAAAACTTGACAGCTTTGACTCCAGTAGTTAATTCCAAACAGCTAAGCAAAGATGTTGTGCAGCGTGTGGTGCTTAAAGTATGTGTTGGGGATGACTCTCAGCTACCACCACAACTACTTCTAGCTCTTTATCTGTAACTTTGACTGATTATAGCCATTTTTGTGTTTGCCAAGATTGGTTAGCTGTGATAGCCCTCTTGAATTGGGTTGACTCCAGTAGTTAATCAGTCGTGGAGCTGCTTTCAGTTTCCTGCACATTTCATTAAAGCATTAATCCTTTGATAGTTAAATTTAAGCAGCGTGCTCACGTGGCTGTAATGTGATGTTGTGTTACTGATTATCACTGAGGAGCAGGAACTAATTTAACTCCAACTATGAGTTTCAGTGGGGCAGAGGTTGTAAATTTTGCTTCATATAGACGGTTTATTCTCTAAGGTTTGTGAGAAAATGAATATATTACAGCGTGTGTGTTTTAGTGCAACACTTGTGCCGCGTCCTGTCGCCCTGCTGTTTCCTGCTTCCTAATTCCCACCATTTCACACGCTGAATTCCCACCATCAAACCATCTGTTTCCCTGTTTCAGTTCACACAGAAATCCAGATTTCGCCCCTTTATCTACATCGCCGCCGATTCCCTCAGTTTCTCATCAAAGCTTTCTGAACCAGAATGCTTTCTTCTCATTTTGGAGGCATTTTTATCCACTCATGACTCCCATATCCTTTAACTGTGAACTGTATGTCCAGCTGAGGAGACGGAGGCACCGGGCAGAACCCAAACCTCTGCCGTACCCGCTGTGAACCGGGCTCCGAACGATACGCAGCTGTATAAACGGCCGCCGTGTAAAAATGTGAGCGATGCAGACAAGAACGGGGGTCCACACCAGGTCAATATGAGAATACATTTATCAAAAAGTGAAAATATTAGCAGAGGAAATGCTTAATGAATGAAGTGGCTGTGTTCCTGGGTGACATGGGGCATGGGAACGGTCCAAGTCCCATCTGAAAAACTTCCTTGGGTTGGACTAAATCATCCTATGTTAGCAGCTAAAGAACAAAACACAAATGTTCTCACAACAGTTTTACTGCTCTTATATTCTTCTTTTCTGTAATCTACTGCATACGGTTGTAAAATGTTCGACTCATTACGACGTTAGCTGCTGTGACTTTTTGTTTTTGTAGTTTTTATACTTTTCTGGACTTCATTTACAAACAACAAGCTCAATTGTTTTCTTTACTTTTAGCTTTTGGCTACTGTTTACTGCTTTTAGCCTTTAGCTATTTGCTTTGTCATTTTAGATTTTTAGCTAGCATTTTGCTGCTTTTAGCCAATCTTTTGCTTTTAGCTTCTAGCTATTCTTTTTAGGAATTTAGCTAGATTTTTGTCATTTAAAATTTTAGCTAGACATTTGGGTCTTTTAGCATTTAGCAGGTGCTTTAAGTTTTCATCAAGACTTTTGAGGCTTCTAGCTTTTTCTATTTTAAACTTTTCGCTGGTCTTTTGCATCAAAAGTACTGGTAATTTGTGTGAAATATGTTACTACATTGTGAAATACCTAAGTTAATAGTTTTGTTGTAAGGAATCAGAGCTTGTAAAAGAGATTAATAATCTCAACGGATTTCTTCCTGGTAAAATAAAGATTTAAATAAATCAAATCTAAACGTTGTTTGACATCAATGGGTGAAAAATAACCTGTTCAGCTGAGTGTTTCACTCAAATATTAAAATGGGGTCCATCGAACAGACATTTTAAATTCAAGCTTTTATTCTAGATAATTAAAATAAGTATCATTCGCCACAATAAAGGTTGACGATATAGCCTGTTTGTTAGCGAAGCATCTGATAAATCGCAGGACACAGAAACTGTTATAACTTTAAGTGTTCAGAAAATGAGCTAAAATGTGCTGGTGTTGTAGCTGAGAGTCATCTCAAACAAATACTCCAAGCACTGATGGATCACACGTTCTTTCATCATTTGGTGTGTTAGGCCCAAACGTGCCTGGTGTTGAGCGCTAACGGGATCCTGCTTGTGACGGAAATCTTGATTTCTCTTGAAAATGCAATGATTATACTGGAGAAGGAAAAACAAGTGTCTACAAACTGTGTCTGAGGGCCATAAAAAGAGACGGTTTGATGCACTGAAAACCTCTTGGGTTGCTTCAACTCGTCATTTAAAGCTACCGAGCAGCTAAATGTCTTTATAATGTTTTATTGTTGTGGCTTTGCACACCTTTAAACTCTCCTGTCTGTGAACGCACCACGTCACCAGATCATTCTCTTCTGAAGATCAGGTCATATTTTAGCCCCTTCATTGTAGTCCAGTACCGGCGGCCCTGATGCGGTGGAAACCCTTTCCGGTGTGTCGATGCCACAGCAACCACAGATCTCAGAGCGGCACTGCTTTTGCAAATGTTCTGTGTCACATTCATAGAAAACGAGAGCCGAGGTCTCTTCTGGATGACTTTCCGGCACATTAATGCCAGGAAGTCGTTCGTTTTAATGTCAGCGGTGTATTAGCGCTGCTGTGTAGTGTTTTGACTGTAACTATCCCGGCATCCACTCTAAATAAACACGCGGCATTCTTCTTTTGCCGAGCATATCTTTAAGGCACATTTAAGTAATTACTGGAGATTTTTAAATAAACACGTCCAGCTCAGTTTTAACAGGATGATGGTTACCACCCTTTCATAGCTTGGACCCAGTACTGTTCAACACTAATACCCAGAGACCATGATACATGAGCTCTCTCCAAAGTAAGGCGGAGCGCACATTAGTGTCTCAGTTCCTGCAGCGTCCCTCATATTTCACACTGTCAAAGTTGCCTTTTTATTTTAAATTATTTTTAAGACGATGGTTGCTCAAGCTGGCGGGCATGTATGGCATGTGACTGCACTGCTTTGAGGTTTTTCATTCAACCTTTATTTGTACAGGTTCGTCTCATTGAGCCTCGCGGAAGAGAGACCTGTTTTTAAACAACAACAACGACAAAAAAGGACAACAGAAGAATAAAAATAAAACATAAAAGAAGCCATATAAATTGAAAAAATAAAAAATAAATGGAAGAAAATTATATTTAAAAAATGAAACAAAAACTGTTACATTATAAAGCGATGTAAAATACTAAAAACAGGAACATGTCGGCATGTCTGCCATGAACTGAACAGTTGTTTGCAACTACTTATAGAGGTCAAGGTCGAGAGCTTCAGGTCTTTTTGCAAGATATTCCAGGAAACGGGAGCGGAGTAGGAGAAGGTCCTNCTCCTCATATTAACACCCAGGTACATAAAATCCCCATACACCGCCGCAGAACAAGTACGGATTAAGACTGATCTTGTGCCAAACACCATCGGAGCAATAGATTATTATATCTGATTCGAAATATAACCTGCAGAATGTGGCTGCGCGATGACCAGGAGGAGCGCGCATGAGAGAAGCTGCTGAGCGCGCGCTCCGCCGTGCGTCCATCTCCCTCTCAGCCACACATAAAAAAGAAGTGCCCAAAGTACCGATCCGTTCCGAGCCGAGTGGAACCTGCGCTTCTGCCCCCTCTTCCCCCCTCCTCCGCCTCCATCACCTCGCCCTCAGCTCCGTGCGCCGCGTTGTGCAGGCGATGGAGCCGTGAGCCGCGCGCACTGAAGAACCGAGCTGGAGAAGCGCGGGGGGGGGCAGGCGTCTAGACCAGTGAGACCAGCAGACCCACCAGTCTGGACCACTTTCTGCGACACACGTGCACTCTGAGTCCAGGAACAGGGGTTTTTGTTTCCAACATCGCACAGAAAGGATGTGGGGCTTTGTGCTGCAAAACATGTTGGCATCTTGCGCAGCGTGGCATTTATTGTCCATCTCCTGACCACCTCCTGACCACCTCCTGACCACCTCCTGTCCGTGCTGCGGCGAGACGTTTGTTTGAAGCCATTTTCAGATCAAACCATTTATTCTTGATTTCTGATACTGTACGACCCACGGGAGACACAACATATGCACTACAATATTAATATGATGTTAACTGTAGTTTCGAGACAATTTAAAATGCTTCTGTTGAAAAACACATCCGACACTTGCGGGGGGGTGGGGGGTAGCGGTGCCACTCTTCTGAATAAGTGAAACTATAATGTAACACAGTAAAATTAAAGATATTTGACCATCCGACACTTGCGGGGGGGTGGGGGGGGGTAGCCACAGCGCCACTGAGAGCAGAACTCCGAACGCGTGAAGTTCCTCTTACTTCTTGATTTAGAATGAATGGACACTTCCTGCTGTCAGAAGGCAGGAAACGTGGCCTTATATGGTGTTTTGAGGGGTGGGAATTATGTAAATGACCTCTACGCGAGCACGCGCAGGTTGATAGAACAGGTGGGATTCATCATATTTACGCAACCCATTTACACACGTTTCCTGTGGATAGAAGAGTTTGTTGGATCTGACGTGGCATGTTCGTACGAACGCTCCGTACGAACAAAAGTAGGAGAAATCTAGGATAAAAATACGAACATTTTCGTGCATGAGGGCCATTCTCCCTCACACCTCTCAATCATGGAAAACAACTGTTTCCCTTCAGTTTTTTCTGAATATTTTTTTTATTAGTTTTTGTTTTTTAATAGAGGACTATGCTTGTGAGTTCCCTTTTCTGTTACATGTTTTGTAGTAACGCAGATGGATATCACATCAAGTCAACCAGCGTGTGATTTAACAACAGTGAGTAAAGAATTTAAGATTCTTGGTTTGTGTTGTTGTGAAATGTGACAGCCATCGAGAGGGACAGCAATACAGTTTCCTTCATTATAATAAACATATAAGAAATCTAATTGAAGTATATAATTTACGGTATATATATAAAAAAATCTTGGTATATATGAAGTTTATCATCTATAAATAGATTTGCCCTGGGTCTTCAAAATACATGCCAAAGTTTGTCTCTCATCATATAATGAAACTTTTCACTACAAAACAGTTTCATGTTTTAGAGGTTGACTTTAACTAATAGCTAAAAATATTTTCCTAATGCTTAACACAATTTGCTTCTGGTCAGTAACTCCATTAGCATGAACTTTCTCTTCACATTTTAAGAACCAATAACACACACTGATCTGAGCATTGCATTGTAATGGTACGTTTTAATTGTATTCATTCAACCTTTATTTATATGGGTTAGTCTCATTGAGGCTCAAGGACTGGAGGGAAGGAAAGGAAATTTGCAGTTACAAGGTGTTTCTTAGCATTCAGAGTTTGACAGGATCTGTTTCTGAAAAAGAAACCCAGTTTAACTTTCAGTTTCCTTACCAAGTTTTGGACGTGGGGCTTAAAAGAGAGATGTGAATCGACCAAGATACCCAAGTATTTGTAAGAATTGACAAACTCTATAGGAACACCATTCAAAGATAAAATAGAAGGAAGGACTGCTGGGACAGACTTCCTGTTTGAAAGCAACATCCCTTTGGTTTTGTCGGCATTTAGTACAAATGTGAGATGGAAGAAATCTGACTGGATGGTGTCAAAAGTGGACTGCATAAGCTGGAAAACCTTAAAGCTGCATTCTGCAGTTTCTGGAATACGCTGGAACTTAGAACATTTTTGAACAGAGACACGTTTCT
>JBBPBX010045724.1:9138-22777 GCA_038048925.1 Garcialebias charrua | reverse complement strand
ACTGGCGACCTTCTAGTTGAGAGGCAATAGCTCCACTAACTGCGCCACCGTGCTGCCCTTCAAATTATAAACTGTAAATAAGCTAATCGTTTTTTGTTGTTTATTGTCTTACTTATCCATAACCATGAAAGAGTCACAAACATTTGTATGGTTCTTTTTTGTAACTTAAAAAAAAAATCAGTGCAGCTTTTGTAAAATACATCCTGTCAGACAAGACTTCAGCTACCACTCATCATCTATCATTTCTGTGATATCGCACATTGGTCAAAGATGTGGTATGACGTCTTGAACCTCTTCCTGTAGGTTTTGTATGTTTCAACTGTGAAATGAACAAGAGGACTCTCAGTATGGGTCACCTGTGGTGTTGGAAATGGGTTTGCACACAGTTTTCACTGCTGTCCTAGTTCATAGTCTGCCTGCTTGACAGATCAAAGAACAATAAAAGACCAAGGTATTCTTTGGCAGAAAAGAGCAGTTCACTGTCTGTGTTTTGTGAGTTTTTCTCCTACACAGTTTCTCCCATTCCCACCTGCTTATTTGAATACCCTTTGGCTAAAGAGCCAGCAAAATGTCAAGCAAAGAAAATGTTACAAGGACCTGAAATATTCTTCAGTTTGTATTTTAAAGAGATTACATGGTCGTGCAATGACTAGTTTTCTAATGAAAATGATTTGCTCTGTCTGGTAACCTTTAAAAAGCTACAAAGACTTACAAGAAGTTGATTTTGTTTTTTTCTCTTTGCAGTTAGAAACTTAAAATCATGCACAGGAACGTGTGGATCAAATCATTTAGCCTTTCCTTAAGTTTCAATTACAGTATAGATTTAACCAAGAGCATCCGCTTTAATCAAAAAGGCGTTCAATACAAGATCAACTGGACTTTATTTGTTGCAAAAGACGTTTCGACCCCTATCCAGGGGGCTTTTTCAATTCACTGAAACCAAAATGTGAGCGTGTGGAGTTATAAAAAGCCCCCTGGATAGGGGTCGAAACGTCTTTTGCAACAAATAAAGTCCAGTTGATCTTGTATTGAACGCCTTTTTGATTTTATCATTTCCTGGACGACTGAGAATCTTCACCAGCACATCCGCTTTAACGTTCTTTCATAGTGGCCAAATGTTGGGTTTACTATTTTTTCTCGTTATCTTAACATGGACAACAGTTATATACACACAATTTTTCTTTCCTCACAGCAAAAGTCATTGTTTTTCTTCTTCTGCTTGTGGTTTGACTTGTCACAGGTTGTCAGCCTATTGCTTGGCCCTACTTATTTACCAGTTGTTGAAATGTAGCAAAGTGCCAATAAATTGATGGAATGCCAAGTGTGACTAATGCTCAGTGTCACCTTGTTTTAGCCAGTAGCTAACTTACTCAGTTTTAGAGTTAAGATTTTTAGCCCGTGCCCAACGGTCGGGCCAACATTATGTGCTTGATGGGCGGGCCGGATCGGGATCTGACTTTTGATGTGGTTTTAATTGCACATGTGGCCCTGCCCGCCCTTTGCTCTTATCACACATCTGAGGATTTAAAATTGATCCACACAAGCGACAAAATGGATCTGGAAAGTATTAAACAACAGCTAAAAATGGGAGAAGTCACTCTACAAAGCCAGCATAATGAAACATACTGATGTGTGTCAGGAGCACGCTCAGATCCGACCGGCCGGTTGAAAGAGGGTAAAAAAAAGTTGTGTTAAGCTTCATATGGACAACCGGATCATCGGCCGCGTGCGTCCCACTCCACATCTTGCTGTCATCAGCGGTGAAGGAATTTGCAGCATCTGAAGCTACAAAAGCCGAAGCAAGCAGTGCGCTCAATTCAAATAGCCTTGTTCTATATTTTTTCAAATAATTTTTCCCTAAAAATATTTTTGTTCATCTGTATAATAGCCTATCTTTACAGTTGATTTTTTTTTAGGCTATTCGTTTTGTATGTTAATATCTATTTGGTGTCTTGTTAATAAACAAGAAATCTTGTATCTTCATTTCTTTGAAATACATTTTTCAAATTATTGTGTCAAACTGACTTGCTTACAAAAGCAGTAAAAGTTTAATTTAAAAAAAGGTTTTTTTTGTTTGTTTGCGGGTTCGGGCCTGTAATTACAGTTAATTGGTCGGGTCGGCCTCAGACAAAATGACTACAAAATGGGGTTGGGTTGGATTTTTTTAGGCACGAAATGGAACTCTACTCAGTCTGCTTTCTTTACATTTAATAAAAACCGCTTTAACTTATGTCTCTTTATCATGAAGCCCCTTTGCTTTAATGAGGTGTTTATTTTCTCTAAAATGTATCTATCGTTTTTGACAGGGTTTGATCTCCTCTTTGTTTACTTCTGCCGGTCACTTTTTGATCTCACAGGTTAAGAAAGAGCTTGTTTGGCCTAATATTTAATATTAATTATGTTTGAAAATTCACTTTCTCTTAAACATGTATTTGCATTTTTGATGAGGATCAGTTCCTCCAAATCCGAGGCCATGGTCTTGAGCCGGAAAAGGGTAGAGTGCCCTCTCCGGGTCGGGGAGGAGGTCCTGCCCCAAGTGGAGGAGTTTAAGTATCTCGGGGTCTTGTTCACGAATGAGGGAAAACTGGAGCGTGAGATCGATAGGCGGATAGGTGCAGCGTCCGCAGTGAAGCGGGCGCTGTACCGGTCTGTCGTGGTGAAGAGAGAGCTGAGTCGAAAGGCAAAGCTCTCAATTTACCGATCGATCTACGTTCCCACCCTCATCTATGGTCATGAGCTTTGGGTTGTGACCGAAAGAACGAGATCTCGGATACAAGCGGCTGAAATGAGTTTTCTCCGCAGGGTGTCTGGACTCTCCCTTAGAGATAGGGTGAGAAGCTCAGTCATCCGGGAGGGACTCAGAGTAGAGCCGCTGCTTCTCCACATCGAGAGGAGCCAGTTGAGGTGGCTCGGGCATCTGGTTAGGATGCCTCCTGGACGCCTCCCTGGTGAGGTGTTCTGGGCATGTCCCACCGGGAGGAGACCCAGAGGAAGACCCAGGACACGCTGGAGGGACTATGTTTCTCGGCTGGCCTGGGAACGCCTTGGGATTCCCCCAGAGGAGCTGGCCAAGTGGCTGGGGATAGGGAAGTCTGGGCCTCCTTACTTAGGTTGCTACCCCCGCGACCCGACCCCGGATAAGCGGAAGACAATGGATGGATGGATGGATTTGCATTTTTTGTACGTCTTTGCTGTTGGTGTTTCATATTACTAACTAATAAATTGATTGTGCCGAAAGTTATGCTCGCTCTGTGTTGGAGATGAGTTTCTGATCCAAGTGGAAAAGCATCTCGATCTCTTTCAGAGTCAGAGTCAGAGAGTCTTTATTGTCATTTATACCGCATGTGGTACATGTGATGAAAACGAGATTATGTACACAGGGTCCCAGTTACATCCAACAACAAATGCAAGAGAAAAACAGTAATAACATCTAGGATTAACTAAGAAAAACATCAACTAGTAATACACTAAGCCCTAATGTAATAGAAAAACATCATTATAAACAGCAGCACGAACACGAGTCTGTATGAGCAGATGGTCACAAATGAACACAGCAACATGAAACAGATCAGCAGCAACAAGAAAACAGATCAGCATCAGCATGATGTGATATTTTGCAGTGTTTATTCGTGTTGATTATTTAAGAAGGTGCGCTTGTGATCGGAAGATCGCCGGTTCAAGCCCTGGTACCGACAACATCAAAGATGTGGGTGGGATAAGTGAAGCGGTCACACCTGTCTCCACCCTCATCTGCCCCACTCTGGGCCCTTGAGCAAGGCCCTTAACCCACACCATCTGCTCCCCCGGGAACCCTAGAAATCAGCTCTCTGCTCCACACAGAGGGCTGTGGTTGCTCGGTGGTCTGTGGTTGTGTCAGGAAGGGCATCCGGCGTAAAAACAACTGCCAAATCTTCGTGCGACTAGATCGCTGTGGTGACCCCTAACGCAGGGAAAAGCCGAAAGAAGAAGAAAAAAATTAAAATAAAATTTGTGTTGATTATTTATTCATGAGTCTAACAGCCTCAGGGTAGAAGCTGTTCCTCAGTCTAGTAGTTCTACATTTGATGCTCCTCAACCTCCGTCCTAAGGGGAGTGGGGCAAAGAGTGTGCTGGGTGAGTGAGGTCTTTCATGATGCAGGTGGCTCTTTTCCTGCATCTGGAGGTGTAAATGTCTGTGATCATCCCATGAGCGATGGCAGCATGGAGTGGGAGATGGATTGACAGATTGGGGCTTCGTCTACAGTAATCAGGGTGTTTCTCTGGTCTTGGTAGAAGGTTGGTGGGGTAAAGAAGGAGCTGAGTTGAAAAGAAAAACTTCTAATTTATTGGTCCCTCTATGTTCCAACATTCAAATCAATGTTTTCAACTGCTTATCTTAAGTTGGCTTACAGAGGCACCAGGTCAGAGGGACAATCTTCTCTGCAGCCTATGGTGGGAACTCTTGTGGTGGTCCTAGGCCAGAGTGTATATGATATTCCAAAATGTTTAGAGTATACGTGAGTTCATTGTTATTATTTACGTTAGCCATCCACACGTATGTGCTCTGGGTGTGTGGCAAAAACATTTCCAGTCTGCATTTTCTCAATGTAGGTTTGAATACCAAACGCGTTTGTTACACTGTTAAATAGTGCTTGCTTTTTAGACACACAGAGTCTATATTCTCCTTATGCATCAGCTCTTCAAACAGAGAACTTGGACCTGTTTAAAAATAAGCTTGTGTGTGATGGACACAGCCTGACAGACCCGTATTCTGTGAAGACTGACTGGACAAACAAGCTGATAAAATGGCCAGCTACGAACATGGTGTACATTATCTGATTAAAACACTCGGACCATTTGGCGGAGAGTTACTGGAAGCCTACAAGTCACTAGATGCGTTCAGTTACCTGTGGACATGTGAAAGGGTTATTATGCCATGATGCGAGCCCCAGTAGCCCTGTGTGCTTCATTAAAGCCCAGGTCAAGCCTGTCCAGAGAATAACCAACATGCCGCATGAGCCATGGTTGTGTCGCCACAAAAATCATGGCCATGTAGCATCAACACAATATTAATCACATTTTGCCCAATTTGATAATGAAATATATAGTCCAAATAAAGTGTCTTATCCATATTTAGTATTTGTTTAACCATATGTATTTAGTTTCACAGAAACATAAACTGAGGTCTACACCTTCTAAGAAAAACAATATGATCATGAAGCTCATTTATAAAGAATTAATCATACCTCAGATAAAGTGCGCATTTCAAATCCATGTGTACTCATCAGTTTCCATGGACCACATGGATCATCAGGAGAAACTGTCCGGGTATTTCTGATCCAAGCATCGTATCGTTTGTGGTCATGAGTTGGAATCCCGTAGAACTTTAATTTGCTGCAAGGGGTTTTCCTGTTTGCACAACTGACAAGCATTTTATTGTTTTACTCTATTTAGATTACTTCTAAAATACGCATTGCAGTGTACTGTCACTGGAAGTATGTCATCATGATTTCACATATTTTCTGGGGTCTTCAAACTCCAACAAAATTACCAAGTTTCACACCGTGTCTTTTTTAAGGCTGAGTCAAGCTACCCAACAGAGGAAACTCCTTTCAACTGCTGTCTTGTTTTTTTTGTTATGATCCACATCTCATGGCCAAAAGTAAGGGCTGACAAAATGAAATCCTAGATTCAAGTGGAATATTTTTCTCCCATTTTTTTTTTTTCATAGAGCAGCAGGGCTCAGCCTTAAAGAAAACATGAAGTTTGGTAGAGCTCAGAGTAGAGCTGCTGCTCCTCTGGATCAAACAGAGCCTGCTAAGGTAATTTGTGTGTCTGGTTAGGATGCCTCTTGGTTTACTCGCGTGGTGTTTCAAGGTCTTTCAAGCATGCCTTCCTGGGAGGAGATCCCTTGACCTGCTGCCTCTGCGGCCTTGTCTCAAAAGTTGATGATTGATTGATGGATGGATGGGTGGTTAGGTGAATACAGAAGCAGCGTTGAAACGTCAAAGATATAGCCACCATGTTCTGTTAAAATTCCTTGAAATTTCGCTGAAATGTAACTAGAGGCCAAAAGAAGTAAGATTGCATTTCAGTCTATTTGAAAAGAACTGTTGTGACATACAATTTTTGTAGATCAAAGTCAGAGAGATTTATTTGTCAGATATGTATTTATTTATTTATTTATTTATTTAGAATATAACTAAAAGTAAACATGTGATTATAGGTCAACCACCTTTGTTGGATTGTTCTTTCTCAGTTAACTCACTGAAGGCATATTGTCATCAATTGTATTACCAGACTTTCTCAGCTATACTCTCATAACCTACTTTACCCACACACAACAGAACTGTTCATCACAGTTAAGCTTTCAGCTTCAAACAAAATCCATCAACTCTTTTCCACAAGTTCCCTTGAAACCATCATTAAGTCCCTGTCACTCTTGAGAACGAGTTGTGTTTGAGTTTTGAAAAGCCTTGGTGCCCAAATATTAGTGGTGCACTTTGGGTGTTGCCAACATTTTTGACAGTGTTAATGATAGAGTAAAAGGGAGGGAGCTGCCATCTAATTTGGGTAAAGGCGTATTCTAACAAGACAGAATAAAAAGCAGGCTGTCCTAACTCTTGTCATGTGTGAAGACATTTGATGTCTCAGAAGCCCAGATACTATTGCTCTGATTTTATTTCTAATCTTTGTTGGCAAGAACAAAGTTTTCATGCACAGTAAATCCAAGAGCCAAGGCAGAGTAGCATTATCTTTATGTATATTTTTGTTCATTTCTTGTTCAAGTTGCTCAAAGTTGTTCTAACACATGTAATAATGATCCACCAATAATCAATGATCAGGCTAAATCAAATGGAAAATATTACAGAATTGGGCAGTTCAGGTTAAAAAGTGAAACATTCATTGTTCATAACTTATAACATGGTGTATTTAGTAGATTGTGATACAGTCCATTTTAAGGAGGCTGCAAGTCTTTTCTGCTGCTGGCAATTATTTCTAAATAAACTCATCTACAATTATAAAGCTGTCCCATAATTGTTTTTGTCACATCAGCATTTTGCACGTTTTTCACTGTCTGATTTATTGTTTTTAGATAAAAATATTTTTCAATATTGGTTGACAAAAGACATTCATGTCTTTCCATTGTCTCTCTTGTGGAGAAAAAAATACATATTTGATGTTCTACCTCAGTCATGCATGAAGTGCTGGAATTGCAAGTCTAAATTCCATTAGTGGTCTTGTCTACATTAATTTTGTCAGCCATGACTGTCATTATCTATTTATCTATCTGTCTGCCTGTCTGTCTGTCTGTCCGTCCGTCCGTCCGTCCGTCCGTCCGTCCGTCCGTCCGTCCGTCCATCAATGTATCTGTCTGTCAAGTCAATCTGTTCAATTTAATCAAATTTAATCCTTTTGACCATAGATACTTTAAGAAGCAAGCAATAATATAACTTGTTTCACATGTTCACACTGATTAACTTCTAGTTCAATGACTATTTTGTATTTTGTAACAATCAAGTGTGAGATGAAATGAAAGTGCTCAGTGTGGTATTTGACTATGAACAAAAGTTTTTTCTTCCTGTTTCTTACAGTCCTACAGTCCTATTCCACCAACATCCAGAAGTGATATACTGTATATAAAAACACACACACACACTCGTACACATGTCCTGCAAAATACATATGATTGTACTGTATTGTACTCCAAATTTGAGTATGAATTTTGCCAAGAAGATAATAAATATGATTGAAATAAATAAATAATAAATAGTTAAATAGCTTGTATTATAAAGAGCATGTTATTTTACAAAACCCTTTTTGTCATATTCTTAATGTTGTCTAGCTACCGAAATATGTTTTTTTTAAGTGCAGATCCTTCTGTTTCATTAGCTGCATACTCTCATGATGGACATTTTCTAACTCTGTATTGCTACTATTTGCACATAATGTTTGAAACTTATAATTTCTCAGAATAGTTTAATAGAAGTTTATTCTTTTTCCTATTTTTAATTTTATTCAAACACTTATCACTGATTAACAACATTTCTATGGGTAACAAAATTGTTTGATGTGCATATTTTCATTCAGTCTTTTAATATTTAGCAAGTTAGTTTTAATGAGCATAACAGACTGACATTTCTGTACCAATAAATATTTAGCAACAGCTCTTTAATCTCTTCACCATCGCCACTCCCACTGCGCAAGACCCTTACCGTAACCCTAGCAAACCCCACATGCTATGATACCTGTACCAGACACTGCGCCCTACACATCAAAGATTGAGTATCCAGCAGAGCTGGGAACTCATATCCCACTTTAATCTGTGTGTGGATAAAATCAGTCCTAAAATGTCCATTGAGCAATCCACTAGATTCAATTAAAAGATGTGGGTTCCAAAGGACACCTGCAGAGGCCCTTTGCTTATGCTGTGATGGTCCAGTAGTCATACTAGGTGGACTTAAACAATATCATGCAGGTAGTGGTGAGATGTACTTATAAGTGGCTGTTGTGCCCTGCTGTCTGATGATCACTCATAGAGGCAAAAATGTTTATAGCTGTTCCTGACAACCATTCTAGTGGGGAAAAGCAGGCTGTCAGTGGGCGGGATGAGATTCGCTAATTGTTTAATTAAGGGGATGAAAGCGCACATTTTCACAGTCTATCCTGGAAGCAATTATTGTGTTGAACTCGTTTGTACACATGAAAAGTGGCAGAAAGAGTTGTGAGAAGAATGAGCTCGAGGAGAGTTCAGTCGTTGCTTTCTTTTTCACTCCCACTCTCTTGGACCATCAGTGTTTGAAGTGGGTGCGAATGGCAGATTGTCAAATTTGGAAAATTGCAGGAACCCCCATTCTTAGTGTTTCACAATAGTAAGATGCCAGAGGGAGTTTGTTCAAATACTCTTACATTACTGCAAAAACGCATTCTGTTGAACCATCCTGGAGTACTACAACAGTGGTTGTTTTTATGTATTTGGGTGACGCTCCATCCCCATCTGCCTAACAGACTGCAGTTCAGCTGAGCAGCTTAGCATGAAAATGTGGGCAGCTGCAAGTCTAAGAGCTTAGATGCTCACTCAACTTCATCTGACCCCAGACCTAAGGCAAAGATTTGAAACAACGTTCAGTTGAACGAGTCCTACTCTTTGTTCAAGACCATACCAAACACCTGTGAAAGGCTGTAGCTTTGAACGCAGCAGGGTATGCACAGTACTTTCAGAAATGTGTGAATTCAGAAGAGAACATTAAGCTCTGCATTATGACAGCTTGTTTATTTTCTGAATTTGCCTGGTAGAGATCGAGGTAGTCTGGCATCCATTTGGTTGTTTTAAAATCTCTTTTGGTTTCATCATTTTCAATTCACTCTGTAATTTATTTTTTTGAATTTGTACATTTTTAAAATAAAAACCTTCAAAAGCTGTTCTGCTCACTCTTTTGTCCATTGGTGTGGTTTGTTTTTTTCCACTGTGAACATAAAACCCATTTGCCCCCTCTTTTTAGTCTTGTATTGGGCCCATATTTCATTTTCTCTCCACTCCCTCCATCTTCCATGAGCCTGAATAAAGCAGCTAATGGAGCACAGAAATGGTAGCAGCTCAGTCACATCTGTAGACACTGTTATGTGTGGTAATATGTAAGAGGAGATGCATATTTTCAAAGATATGTATTGAACTCATTCTATTTAATTTCATACATTTATTGTGAAACCCTGTAGGTGCTTTGAATACATCAAAAAATGTCACACATTCTGCTTTTGGTGTGTTTTCATTTATTTATTTTGTATTAGTTTATTTTACTAAATTATAAGTTGAAATTAAGCCATTTCCCAATGTTGTGGTTATGTTATCTTGTCATAGCAAGAAATAAACTGGGCACCTCTACACAGCTCAATATACTGTATGGATTTTCAAATTTAACAGATTTGCTAAAAACCAGGACATGCTGCTGGTGGTCATAGAGATGGCCATAACAATAATGTTGATATTGATGTGTTTGTCTGTTCTTAGGTCTACATCCGCATCCTGGATAATGAGTGGAATGTGTACAGACGTTATGCTGAGTTCAGGGAGCTTCACAACCACTTGAGAACAAGGTTTCCACAAGTGGATACCTTTGTCTTTCCACCTAAGAAAGCTATTGGAAACAAGGTGAGCTTATATGTTTGCTGTTCTGGTTAATAATGTGGGGAACTTGAATGGGATTCACACTATGACATTTTTGGTTGACATACTGTAGACATACTGTAAGGTCCTGAACTCTCTTGGCAGAGAATTCATGGCCCTTCAATCCTGGAATCTCAGAGACAGCTTGTACAAGCCAGTCCATAGCAGATTTGTTCATGCGGGTCTCACAAAATGTGCTCTACACACGATCTGACTCACTGAACTGTGTCACTGTATCGTCATCTGGCACTAGGTCAATGCCACCAGGCAGACCCCTATATGCTCACACTCCTCCTTTTGTAGAGGTATATGCAGGTTATCATCTGGAAATAGGTGACCTGCAAGTCCCCACCAGCAGCCAATGCCATTGAATGCCTGTTGTGATGTATATTTGGGGCATCGGCACTACCTGGAGTTGAGGCCACAGCCCTCTTTCTCTTACATTGCTGGGTCTAGGTTTTTCAGCTGTAGGGCTTCAAGGAGGTTCATTTGCCAACTTCCCCTTCCCAGCAACCAAACCAGAAGAAGACGTTGAAGGCTTTTTCTTTCTCCTTTTCTGGAGAGAGAGAACTTCCAAGTCCTCAGTCAGTGAGTCTTCCCATTTAACGTTTTTTTTTCCAATCAGAGGACAACATGTTGGTGTTCTCATACCTGCACCCTCACACTGAGTATACAGTATCTAGTAGACCCAGACATAAAAAGCCCCTGTTGTTGCCGAGCCCCCAGATACTGAATCCTCTGGTTGCCCAGAACTTGACACATGGGCATCAGGCTCCAAGGCCAGAGTAAGTGTTTCTTCCAGTCACTGTAGCTGACCTGCCCAGCCAGATTTCATTCCAGACAGGTCAGAGGCATGTTCATATGACCATGCATCTGCAATACTTACATCCAAGGCACCTCAGACTGGCTCCCCGGAGATTTTAGAACCCCCTTTTGCTGTGTACTGGGGGCCGGTCCCTTATCCGCTCATTTTAAAAGCATTTGTCAGTTTATCATCCACCAGGGTTGGACAGCTAATGAGTGTTGACAGTACTCCAGTTGTAAGAGTTTCCGTCTCCTAAGCGTGTTACCTACCAGGGGAGTGGTGGCACAGAGGTTAGAGAAGTGGGCCTGTAAGATCGGCAGTTCAACTCCCGGTACCGACAACATCAAAATGTGGATGGGAAATGCAAAAACCCCACACCTGCCTCCACCTTTATTTGCCCCCCTCTGGGCCTGTGAGCAAGGCCCTTAACCCCCACCATCTGCTCCTCCAGATGCCCTAGATGGCAGCTGTCTGTTCCACACAGAGGGATATGGTAGCTCGGTGGTCTGTGGTTGTGTCAGGAAGGGCATCCAGCTTTAAAAAATAACTGCCAAGTCGTTGTGCAACTTAGTTCGCTGTGGCAACCCGTGATGAAGGGAGAAGCTGAAAGAAGAAAAAGAAGGTATGTTGCCTACCAAGGCTATCGAGCACCACCTGCCCGCTGCTTTTGGTTTGAGGTACCCTATTCGCCTTCCGGCTTAAACAATAATACCCCTGGGATGCAGTTTTTGAGAATACTGTTTTTTCTGGACTGGAATAGAGCAGGGTATGCAAGTAAGCCTCAACAATTTTGGTGCAAGATTTCCAAGTGGGTAGGACTTAATCCACCTTATTCCTAGCCCCATGATGCCTTGCGCGAATTATGTGTACGACTTCCGCCGAAAGTCAGAACCGTCACTTTTTTACACGCTAGCAACGCGCTAACCGGTTTTCGTCAGAGGTTTTAGGTCATAAAATATGTGGGAACACAAACGATCACAACTCAAATGTGGAGATATTGTTTTACCGCTACCTACAGCTATTGAGGGGTGGGAGGACGACTTGAAGAAGTGGCCGAAAATAACGTACACTAGCATGTTTAGCTACTAGCATACTTAGCTACTTTGTTGACAGTTGCTTCAGATGGCGAAGCGATGAGCAATCTGAAAAGCTCTGAAGCTTATTAGTATCTTCACAGTAACAAGGTTGGTCCTGTTATGTTAAGAGAGGTGGGACACTTTCTTATTTACCTTAAGGCAAACACAGAGTCCAGTCTAAGCATTAAAAATCCACATCTCCAGGTCCAGCTAACAATGATGTTGCTTTGGACTTTTGAGCTGCAAGATGTTTATCTGGACACCAACTGAGCACCTGGAGCTTGACATTTCTTTTGACAAATACTTTACTGATTCACAAATGAAGCACCTTGAGAACTTTTAATAAAATACAGTAAATGAAAACAAATAATGAAATAGACAGGAAACGATCTTTAAAAACTTGATAATGAAAAAAGTGACATTTAGATAGAAACAGTAGTTTATTGCAAAGAAAATTCATCTCTGCCCAAAATACCTGGATCTCTAAAAATTACAATAAACGAAAACAAATAATGAAATAGACAGGAAACGATCTTTAAAAACCTGATAATGAAAAAAGTGACATTTAGATAGAAACAGTAGTTTAATCCAAAATTAACTGATATAGTGCACACAAAAAACTAACCTTGTAAGGTTAACAGTCCATAACAAATGAATCATTTTAGCAAATACTTTTCTATTGTAATATAGTTAACATTGCATCCTTTAAAAAAACATGTTGAGTTGTGTTACGTTTACAGCAAGTACACCAGTACTGTACATGTTTGAGAAAAATGTTTACATTTAATGTCTTCTCACTTTAAATAAGCTGGCATCCTTTGCGTGTGAATGCTGGAATGATTAATTGACACACCAAACTCTTGCAGCAGGTCCCTCACTGTGAAACCACGATCACCCATCACCTGATCTCCAGCACGCAGATAGTCCAGAAACCCAGAGTTCTGTGTAAGGAGCCAAGATGGTGTAGTGGTTAGGGCGTTTGACTTGGGACCCGAAGGACGCGGGTTCGCGTCCCGGCCACTACACATCTTGGGGTGTCTATGAGTGCACACCTATTTCTCCAGCTCCCCGAGCGCCTTCTATGGCTGCTCACTGCACCGCCTGGTAGGTGGTTGGGTTAAATGCAGAGACGAATTTCGTCTGTGTATGGGAAACATACGCAGATGACAAGATTAGACAATTATTATTATTATTATTATATACCTGTCACTGCATTTACCACCATAAGCATCTGAAATAAACATGATTATTCCAGAGGGAGAAACAGCCAATAAATATTTCACTGTGTTATTTGCATGTATGATTCACTTCTGGAGTCCAAGTTTTTAGCTTTCTGCAAAACATGTTGCTTTAATTGTTTCACGGGGCAACCATAGAATAAGGTTGTTGGTTTGTTCTGACATTATGTCAATCCACATTCCAACAGTCATGCTGCATGTGACTGGTGGTGTTGAGCAGCTCCACACTCTCATCAAGCCCATCTGAAAGTAAAAGTACAGTATACAAACATTAGGGTTCATTTATGAACACACACACACCTAGATTATATATATGTAAATAAACGCACACACACACACACACACACCTATATTATATATATATATATATATATAA
>JBBPBX010045723.1:0-20939 GCA_038048925.1 Garcialebias charrua | reverse complement strand
GAAGACTGGCCAGGCAACCACAGAGGACAAGGACTGATGTTCCCAATTGCAGTGTTGTGCCAAAAGGAATAGAGGTATTCTAGTTGTGACTCTGTGGGGGGAGGTAGACATGTGTTTGGAAGTGGGTTTGCATATTTTTTTGTGGGTGAAAATCAAATTAGAGCCTGACCGATATGCTTTTTTCAATGGCTGATGTAATTTTGAAATCAGGGCGGCTAATTTCCAATATATTAAAGCACATTTTGTGTTTGACCTAAAAAAACAACAGTTTATTATTCATATGCATGACAGTGGACCTAAAATGAAACAGTATCTGAATAAATCTGTCCAATAGTAGGACATATTGTCCAAAGAGTGTATGATTGTCATTCGTTTAAACAAGAAAGGGTGGTCCCTTGACTTCGTCCTGAAGCATGATGACTTGTTGACGTGTTTGTTGATAAGATACGATAATATATAACTTTATTGATCCTGCAGGAAATTGTTGCGCCGGAGTTTCAATACAAAGGAAGATACACAAGAAATCACACAAGATGTAAAATAATAATAATAACAGAGAATATAAAAATACTAACAATTAAGGTCTAAAACAGGTCGTGGACAGAAACATTAAAATGTTTATTGTGGTGCAGGATTAATTTTATTGTCCTATGTGCAGAAAGGGGAGGGGATGAAAAATCTGATGGCCACAGGGAGGAAGGACTTCCTGTCTTGTTATGTGAAGCACCTCGGTGGTCTCAGTCTACCACTAAAGGTGATGTGGTAGGAGTCCAGTGTGTCATGCAGGGCCCACCTGCTTTCAGTTTTTCCAATGATGAGTTGTAGGTGGTTCTGTCCACACCACTCCACAAAGCTGTACAGTATATACACCAGTATACCACAGTATATACACTATTCCAACAAAAAGCAACCCTGACATGAAGGGGACCTCCATCATGGAAAGCACATATATATACTGCTGTGGATATTTTAACTCGTAATAAGACAAGGGACTCAAAAATGACCACTGGGAGATTTATTTGAACAATAATAATTGAAGGTTTCATTGTTCTGCCATTTTTTCCACATGCCATTTTTCTCGTGAGAGTACAACACTCCAATTCAATATGAATGCAGTGTTTCCTTGGTATATCAAGTCAAAGTCAAAGTCAACTTTATTGTCAGATCTGCAATATGTACTGTACAGGACATACACAGGACCGAAATTGCGTTTCTCTCAGTCCCTCGGTGCAACAGTAAACATCTAAACATTGAAACACTGAAACATATAATAATAGACATAAGCATAAAATAGTAAAACTAACACTGTCCTGAGTTTTTGCATAGTGGTATAAGAGTATGAAAATTTACACCAACTCTAAAACTAAAACTAAAACATTAAACATTTAATGAACATAATACTGTCCTGAGTTTTTGCATACTAGTATAAAAAAAGAGTATAAAAAGTATAACTAAAATAAACTAAAGGTTTCTAGCATTGACATTTGCAAAGTGGCAAAGCAGCGTATGAGTTAATGTACACAGTATATGTATGAGGTAGTAGTTGATGTTGTTATAGAGGCAAAAAGTGGCATATGCAGTAAGGCACATTGGGCATCCCTAAATAAGACCGTTCAGAGCACACTGTATATGTATCAGCAGTGGTGTAGATATTAGAGTAGTGTAAATGTAAACAGTAGTAATTAAATGTAAGCAGTAGTAATAAAAGTAAACAGTATTAATAAATGTAAACAGAGAATGTAAACAGTATTATGACTATAGGCAGTGATGTAATACAAACATTAGTGCAAGTATGAGAAGTAGTGCAAACTGTATGAGCACATGACCGAGAGTTTAGTGAATAACCCGTTTGATGACACAGAGTCCAGTGTTAAAATCTTTGTGTTGTGTGGTAATGTGTGAGAAAGTTTTAGTGTTAAGGCAGTTCAAATGGGTATATGTATTTCCTGCACAATGATTTCTTTGTACCTCTAAGGCAGTTTTAAGAAAAAATAAAATAATGTTCTTGAACATGTTTTCATAGCATTCTGAGTACAAGAAGATTTATCTGAGGCACTGTAACCTAAACTAACCAAAACATGTATAAGTATGCAGGATTTACAGACTTCACTTGTAAACCTTACATAGTTTCAGTGTGATTCAAATGTAACACTTATGTCACATATATATAGTACTTTACTGGGCTGAGATTGTTGGGAACAATGTGAAAACCCAAAATTTAGAAATTGTTGTATTTTAAGACATTTTTTGCACAAAATGCGTTCATACAAAGTTGCACTGAAATTTTAATCAAGATTTGCAGTGAGCTGGTAAAGATATTGATAAAATTGTTCAACTTTAGTGGTGTAAAGTAACCGAAACTAAGGTGAGAAGTGGTCAAGATTTCAGATGTCAGTATCTACTCTATTAGTATTTTGACAAAAAAATTGTCATGCAAAGTACAGCGAGTGACTCACTCGTAACTTAAGAACCTTTGCAAAGGTTTTGAGGTGTTTTTTTTTTTAAACTCTCTTGCAATTCTCATTCACAATTTTCCACAAACAATGAAATACTATCTAAAAAAGCTAAGTCTGGTCCTCTGGACATTGGACCAGACTTAGCTTTTTTAGATTTTTCTACCTGGATTATTGAGCATGCATCAGAGTATAATGAAATACTATCTTAAAGGAAGAATTTACTGACCTAACGCACTGGGAGTCAGAATCTCTCCCAGTGCTATTAAATATGTTCACCTGTTCAAGAGGGTATTTTAAATAGATCTAAATAGGAACTATGCACAGATTCTAAGTTAAAATCACATCTATTGCTCCAATAAAAGATTGATAGTGTCAAGTTCAACGCTGCTCAGTTTGGAAATGTGTGACTCCTAATCTTACACTATGGTTGTACTATGAGCTTAAATCTTTTTTTTTCCTTCAAATCCATTTTTAAAAACAGGTATATTCACATTATAATTTAAATGACACTGTCATCACACTCCAGTGTGAACAGTCTTTGACCCTGGATTGACCTGCATGAACAAAAGAAGACGTGACCTCACATGCAGCATGTTTCATTTGCAGAAGTAAATATGGATGGTACACATGTCGGCATGTGTTCCATTTGTTGTTACAATCAGACTCGGTTAAGTTTTTGTATGACATGATTTTTTTGTCCAGTTACTTGCATGCTTCTAATATTCTTCCTGGCTACTCCAATACAGACTTGCAACAGAGGCAATAGATGCATTTCTGTAGATATATTTCTTTTTCAACTTTGGAGCCTTATTTTTAGTATTTTAGTAGTATTTTTAGTATAATTTTAGTGTTTTTGCTGCATGCCTTGGTATTTTTATTTATTTATTTATTTTTTGGGTGAGTCGAGACGGTTCATTTCATCTGACACATTTTATTGAATTGTTGACCTTATGCTGATTTTTATATGGCAAATAAACCAAACCTGAACCTGAATGAAATTAAGCAGAGTATGAATCTCATCACTCTACAGTAGTTGATATAATCCAACAGGAATTATGATATATGGTGCTGTAGACGTTCATTCATCCAGGATATTGTAATTAAAAAATACTAATCTACGATACTTCTAATCTAATTCTGTAGATAACGACATTGTGGAGTCCTGAACTTGACATTTCGAAGCTGGGAGTTAATATTATCAGGGCATGGATTGACCCAGACCGTACTTCATTAATGTAAAAGTTGGAAGAAATTAGATGAAATGCAGGATAGGTGGTTCAAATTTTAAACTAGATTTCTGCAGCTTAAGCTATTTTTAAAAATGTATAATTTTAGTGTTAAATTTCATCTTTCTTGGCCATTTCCTGCTGAACCAAATTAAAACTACTTGCTTTGCTGTTGGTGGCAGTCTTGTTGTTTGTAAGCGAGAGTGAAATACATGTTGGGTAATTGAAAATTATTATGCTCAGAAATTCAAAAGGACACAGAAAAAACACAGTCCCTAACAGAGTTGAACTTTGTTCTTACATTTGGTGTTTGCGAGCTGTGGCCTAGCAAAAGAAGAAGAAAACAACTTTTGAAAATAAATTATTTCACCTTGAAAAATTCCTGCAGAAGTCCAATGTATCAAGGGTTGATCTTTGAAATTCATATGTGTACAGACTGTTGATTTCTCTTTTTTCTTTTTTTCTCTTACACTGAAATTGCATCAGGACACAATTTCTTGAATCACTGTGGACAGAAAGGATAACAAAAAAAACACCAAGTCGAAGTGCTGCACACATTTCTTTCACTTTACTGAAATATGAAAGCAATTTATTAGCATACACCTGAGAAAATATGAACCGTCTCTTCAAGAAGGTCATGATCTGCAACAAACTGTACATAATGTAATTTCATGCATAAACAGATGGGACAAACTCTTCCTCGTAGTCATCTAAATATTAGTATATAAATAAAACTCAGTACTGAACATTGAAAAAAAAAATACATTACAGCGTATAAAAGTGTTTGTGATTTCAGCTTCTCTCAAAAGACACAGAGGTTTTTCTTACCTTCTTTTCAATCCTTTAAACTCCAGAGAGCAAAGGATAATCACACCTTCACTGAATCCAACTGAAGCCATCACCGTGAAGATCTAGTTAGCGACAAGATGGACTCGGGCAAAACTTATAATGCTGGTGAACTGTCAAGTTTTCAGTCTGCTGTTTGGCAGAAACTCCAATTAAGGAAGGAACCCGCAACAAACCAAGTGACAACACCAGGACTGCAAGGAAGATGGAAAGCCTTGCTTTGTAGGTAATGGAGACAACATGCCGCACCATGTAAAGCAGTTTTTAATGAAACCCTAGCCACATGACTGTGTAGCCAAATGTTTCTGTTTCTGCTGAAAGGGATAGTTCTTTTGAAATGGGGTCAAGTGGAAAGGTTATGAACAATTAATACCCTTACTGAAATATTTTAATATTGCGGAAAGTAGTGCCTCCTGCTGCATTGACAGTGTTAAAGCTCATTGCTCTTGCATGTAATGATATAATTATTTTGAAATAATTGTAAAATGCAAAATTGAGTGCAGTGGGAATGGGTCTGTTTCTACAATATTATCACGTAAAACATCTGTGGTTATTATGATTTGATTGGTTTAAAGGTGACTTAAATCCCTGTTGTGACCATGCTAGCGTTTAACATCAATCTTGTCAAATGTATGTGGATGGGTGTGTGACTGAATGTGAATGTATATTCATTCAACCTTTATTTATACAGGCTAGCCTCGTTGAGTCACGGGGACTCATTTACAAGAGGGACCTGTCTCACTCACACCAAACAACCATCCACTCTCTCACTCACACCTAGGGTCAATTTAGAGTCACCAATCAGCCTAACATGCATGTTTTTTGGTCTGTGGGAGGAAACCGGAGTACCCGGAGGAAACCCACGCATGCACGGGGAGAACATGCAAACTCCACCCAGAAAGGCCCCCGGACCGGGATTTGAACCGGCAACCTTCTCGCTGAGAGGCAGCAGCTCTACCAGTTGTGCCACCGTGCTGCCCATATATATATATGTATGTATACTGTATATATATTTGTAGTATGGGTATGTTTATTTGTGGAAATCTGCTGCAGGGTCATGAATATTGTTAGTCTTTATGCATGTGTGTTTTGTTGCTGTGTTCTGTCATGTACTTTGCAGGATTGCAGACGGAGGTTGGGTGTGTTTGCCTTGTGCTCTTTTCGTGGATAATTGTTGTGTTTTGTTGTCTTACTTTCTATCTTTCCTTTCTCTCTATTTTAACAAATATATTCATATTGGTTTGAGAGGATGGCTGTAAGGTGAGAAGGAAGGCCATCTATAAAAGGGAAGAAAAAAAATCTTGTCAAATTTAGACCTCAACTGCACAAATCCAAATACATTAATTTTTTTTTGAAACATTTTTATTTCCTAATTCATACAACTTTATTGCCCAAATGAGGAAGCATGAATTCAAACAAAATCTCAGCCAGATGTTGGTAAGAATCTCCACATTGATGAAAAACAAATACTTGCAGAGTGGCCAAAGGTTCTTGCAAAACAATTAGTGATTTTTAAATTCATTATTGCAATTTAAAACTTCTAACCATTTCAGCACACAATCAAACTTAATGATAAATAAAAGCAGATAAAGCCAGGCAGAAGGTAAAACAACCAGTGGGATGTGTTATGTTGTTGTTTTAGTTTATAGCTCTCAATGTCACAGAGGACATGAATAAAATAAGCTGCTATACAACAATTTCTCCAAAAGTCTGCATCTCAAGTCATAACAATTAAACCAAACTTAGGGTTAGGGTGTTCTCACTAAAAGTATTAGCATGGGAACATGAGGTCCAAACAGAGCATAAAATGTATTTTTTTTATTTAATTTTATTTTTTACTTCGTGTGAAGAGTGTCTGAACAGACTCATTTTGAATAAATATTCTAAAAGCTATTTAGAAGTAAAATAATATTGGCTAACAACATTTCCATAGAAAACAAAATAGAAAAAAAATGCATTGTCCCTTTAAGTACATCTTAGTAAAGTCTCTTGTAAATGAGTCCCTGTGGACTTGTATAAATAAAGATTGAATGAATGAAAAAACAAACAAACATTGTTTTACTTCTATTTAAACATTTTTCAATGTAAATTGTTTTTAAATAAAAAGCAAAACCAAATGTTAAATGTCAGGTTTGGAAATCATCAACTTATCAAAGTTAAAGACAAAATAGCTCCACTGTAAAGGATTTACCCTTCAAGGTAGCGCTGTCATTAACCCGGAGCCTGGCCCTGTCTGACCCAGATTAGGTCAGGCCAGGCCATAATAATGTGCTTAATGTGCGGGCCGCGTCAATGTCAGACTTTTGATTGCATCTGCGAGTGCACGTGGCTGATGAACCAATTATATTGCAACATGGTCATTTGACCGTGTGCTGACCGACCTTGAAAAATGTAAAAAGTTCAGTTAAGCTTCAGATGGACTACTGTAGCGATCCATCAAAGCCTAAATGAACGTTCAGCCGCTGCACACAGCGGACACGCGCGGCCGACGACCCAAACAGATGAGATCACAAAATATCCGACATGTCAGAGCAAGGTCCGTGTCTGAATAATGCAGATTGCAGGCAGAAGCAGGGATTTAATGCACTTTGACAGCCATGAAAGGACAAACACCTCCTCAGCTCCGATCTTCTGCCCCCTTTACTCAGCCACGTGTATCCGCCGACCATTAATAATTGTATAAGCAGTCAAAGCTTAATTAAAAATGTTGGGAATTTTTTCAGATTCTGACCTGTAATTACTGTCAATTCGTCGGGTCGGATGTTTTTGGACCCTGACGCAATTACACTTCAAGGGGCACATCTACATTAAATGCATACATACAAGTGCATGAGGCATTGTTTTGACTATGGTCAATGCAATAGATGGAAAGGATGTTTAAAAGCCATTGTGGACTCATAAGTGTTCCTGGGCTTTGGTCCAGAAACTGTAGACACCCTTTAAAAAAATAAATTATTTGATTCAATTTGGCAGTTAAGACCTATAAAACTTTGGATGTGGCCCACATCACCCTGATGAACCACAGCAAAGAGAAGGAGGGCTATGAGGGAGGGGTTGGCATCATGGTGGAGTTGCCTTAGGACAAGTTGGCATCTTAAAGCAACCTTTGAAAATGCAAGCGTGGCACTGAAAAGACACATTTCAGATGGATGTGTTTAAAGATGAGCGCTTATCTATTCAGCACTAACACTTACATCTGCCAAAATACTGCAGTACGGCAGTGCTCCGTTGAAAGGTCACACGCAAAAACATGTTCTCTCTCCCTTTTATACACATAGCTGCACCTCTTTATGATACATTCAATACTGCACTATTTGAAAGCGAGAGAAATGCAATTTCAAGACACACCCCATTGATTTTGCAGGAAATAAGTCCAGTTTTGTGAGTGGTTATTGCTCTCGTACTATTTTGCAGATGTATTCATAAACATGGCAGCAGCTTATAGTGGTATGCTCAGCAGAAAAATGACAGATAAATGAATCATAAAGAGGCCCAGCTTGGACAGTGTCCCTGAGTTCACCCCAAAGATGGCTGCAGACACATGCAGCTGACTGAGGATTCCCCAACTCGAACCTTGATAATCTTATTTATTAGTTGATATAAAAACAGCATAAAATAAATAAATAAGTTGTATATGTAGTCAGTTTATTTGAAAAACATTTTTTTTGGCTTTCCTTTACTGATAAATATTCCATTACAGAGATAAGGCTGCAGTATTGAAAGCTGAAGCACATAAAGAAATCTATATGCATTTTTTTCCATTCCCCTCTGCAGATTGCACTTAAAACTCAGTTTTACCATAAAACTATATAAGTTTCACCCATTGCCCATTGCACAAAAAATAATAATAATTGTGTGTGTGTTATCATTGCTGCTTGCCGGAAAAAAGGCAGCGCAACAGGGAATTGAAAACAGCTTCAAATCACTCGGCGGGGTTGTTTTCCGATTTCATGAAACATGCATTTTGATGCTGATGGGAGAAAACTGATCTTGAAAAGAGAACGACAAGCACGATAACACTTATCTGAGAAAGCAGGGCAATACCCAATACTCTAACGGATGTTCTACTATCTCAACAAAGTATTATTCGTAGAAAAGTGTGGTCTCTGATGTTCAGGCTACAGGATTTGCACCTTGCAGTGTAATAGAATAAATGCCCATATCTTTAGACTGTAAAAAATGAGATTGGAACTGTTCAACTGTAATCCAAAGCGGAGGGAGGCTTTCAGTGTAATCAATCTCCAAAAAGGCTTTTAATGGAATCAATGGAGAGAAAGGGGATTGATTTCTGCACAGTATACTGCCATTTTTAGATATTTGCTCTGTCAAAACTATCTGTAGTGGATTGAAAACTTCTTTCCTGTGATATAGGTTAATTGCACAGTGAGCAAAGCAGTCCATTTGTTAAATGGCACACTTTTATTCGGTGGCCATTAAGTTGGATACAACTGAACTGTAGCAAGAAAATATTAAACTGACCTCCATTATTTCCTTTCTTTAGTTTTAAATTAGGTGAAACTCTTGTAAAAAGCATGCTAGTAAGCAATAAAAAGTATAATATATTCAATGTCAGGTAACTTCACACAATATAATCTGATTTACTGCAACTTTGTGGACAAATTAACCTGTATTTTTATTATTTTTTATCATAAAGCCGTTTTTTGTTAGTATGGGCTCCAATAGTAAAAATGAGGGAAAGTATAAGCATTGCCTGATTTTTATTTTTTTATTTTTGTAAAGTGTAAATATTTTATGGAACAATCACAGATGCAGAGCTCCCAGGAACCCCCTCACGCTGTAGTAAATGTCACCATGTGGGTTTATTCCCCTCACAGTCTACGCTCCATCCCCGCAGCCACCGTTTGGACACAAGCCCATCATAAAGAGAGCACCATACTTCTCAGCAGACAGACTCCTCCATGCACACACTGCAAAAACGGAAAATCTTACCAAGTCTAATTTTCTTATTTCTAGTCAAAACCTGTTATCACACTTAATATAAGTCAAAAACATATATCTAAGTAAGACATTACAACTTGTTTTGAGACAATGCATCTTGAAAATCTTGATAAGGCAAAAAGTCTTGAAAATATCTTGTTTTGAGTCGTTTCTTTTTGAAACAAGCTTTTTTGACATTTCATAAGCCTTTGAGGTTTGTAAAACGTGAAACATCTTGTTTCAAGATAACAAACTAACTTGAATTAAGACAAATCTGCTTCTTTGATCAGCATGCCCACTCAAAACATTCTATTTGTTTTATACAGGTTCTGTTTAACTTTGAACAGACTCCATTGTCCTATTACAATTTCTTTAAACCAATAGTTCATTAACAATTTCTACATTGTATTTTTTTTCCAAGGCTTATACTACATAAACATACCTACTGTGCAGTTTATATTAAATAGACAAATAATGCAGGTTCGTTTCACACATTTATTTTAACATATGTCCAAATACATGACGGCCTAAAAATTCCAGTGCCGTGAACAAACTATCTTTTTTTGCATAAAATGCAGAAATACTAACACAACACACCTTTGTTTGTTCCAAATACCAAGACTCTTCACTGATTTAAGAATTATATTTTATAATATCTGTGAGGTCATACTTCACTGGAATGTACTTACTATCACTGAAATTCACATAAAAGTATGGTGTGTAATCAATAAGCTTATTGGTATTCACAAAGATATTGGCCTGAGCTAGGGAATTTCTACCTCATAAGCTAAATAATGATTATTCCAACCAACTGTAGAGAGAGGCTGGCACTCAAAACAATACAATGATGCATTTGCAATGTATATGTTTTTCACAAGAGAAAATTCTGGAGTACCCCTGATAACATTAGAAATAACCAAAGATTGTCCACAAGTATGCTTATTTCCACAAAGATTAATCCACTTTACTGTAACTACAGTATATGATTAATTTCCTCAATGAACTCTTTAATCTTTCCTTCTACATATTGAACATTTTTCACCTCAGAAACTGGACCCATGTCACATTCACTGGAAAACATTGGATGCTTCTCATGCACATTTTGACTACATTCATATAGTTGGTTGTGCTTCAAAAGAGATTTACAAATATTTTTAAAGCTACTTTTCAAAGCCCACTGCTTAAAAAAAGCAATGCTTTGACTCAAAGTGCATACACATATGCCTCACTGTGGGACCAAGAGCTTTAATCTGAGAGGGAAGATGCAGCATGTAATGCTGTTTAGGTATAATATTAGCATCTGGAAAAAGTTGTTTGAAATGTTTTAAATTGCTCTATTAAAAGCCTAAGTTTTGACAAAGTTGAGAGAGCAATAATAGGTGAAAACAGAATTTTGATTATTTCAAGCAACTGAAGTAGCATTTGAGTGTAATTGTTTTGTCCAATTTTATCAATGAGAAATGGCAGTATCTTTAAAAAATACTGGACTCAATAAGAGAATTTGAGAAAAGAAATTAATATAAGCACCAAGAGATGGCAGTAGTGCAACAATGATGGATGCAAGCTGCCCTTAAAAACCAAAGAAGAAGAAGAAGAAGTAAACAGGGGATTTCCGGATATGGGTGGGCTCTCTGCTGCACCAGTCTGACTTTTACTAAAAGCCTTTTGCGACTTGACCAGGTACGTTTTCTCAAGTACTGTACGATAAAATTATTTGTAAAGAGTTTCTGTGTTTGTAATTCGCATTACACATCTTATCGATGTTTAATCNATATTTATGGCAGTTTGTCCTATTTTAAGACAACATTTGTGACCTTTTGATGCTCTGTGAACTTTCCTCCTTTACCAGTTTCTCACAACTGGAGTTTTTTTTTTAGTTCATATTCAAAAGAAAGACAATTCAGAACTGTAGTTTTTATGAAAATGTGATATGATACATTTTGGTTATAAATGCCCAAACACATTAAAGACTGATGTTGCTCGTCCTTGCACACTTCAATCTTTAAAGAGGCTTTCACTGTCTGTTCACAATATTTTTAGTAGTGTTGTAAATATTAACTGGATTTGACAGCAGAGTAGGAATTAACAAAATCTACTCACGGTTGTAATATTTAAATAGACCTGCTACAACACAGTCTTTAAAGTAGCTTACTATGACGTCCTGCTGCGTTTCTGATAAATTCCCAGCTCCCCCTGTTTCATTGTAGAAAAGCATCGTTTTTGGGCGATATAATTTGCCGAACCAGAGCAGCCAGTCTAATTTGTTGAGAAATAATGAGCTGAGAAAAAAGGGATTATTTTATAAAGAGAAAAGTTAAAACATGACACCATGAGTGGAAGTGGACTGAATACCAACTCGCTGAACCAGAGTTAAGCTCAGTGAGTTGACTGAACAATTTCACACAGAAGTGGTTGGGGAACTGTAAACTTTCTGGATTTAGACATTGTGGAATAAATCAGTGAGGAGACAGAGTTGCATGGCTGAAGCCTGAGGATCACCACGGCCTGTCTTCTCTCTATCAGCATTCATCAGTTAGCATGTTAAACTTTTTTCAGATTAAACTGTGGTTAAGACAAATTCACATATTTTAAGGGAGCTCTGTGGAAAGGTTATGAACAGTTATCATCTTACCTGCTGTAGATAGCTCTTTGAACAAACTTTATTCGGAGCATTAGTTTAATTTTGAATAAACTGACAAGCAAACAACTAGTCAGAGTGAAGCCAAGACTACAATAAAGATGCTATATCTTTAATTTACAGATTTTATTGCTTATTTACAAACTATCACATGTGTATTGACAATAGGATACCCAGAGTGCAAACTGAGATGCAAGAGACCAAGCAGTATAAAAAGGCAAGTGTTAATTTACAAAGTGCACAAACTGGAGCACAGGAGGGAGTTTTATTGTTTGCAGGTAGGAGAGAAAGGCCCGAGGGATTCCAGGATGACTGAGCAGACAAAGGTGACCAGGTACCACATTTTTTGCCCTATAAGTTGCAGTTTTTTTGCATAATTTGCCTGCCCTGAGACTTATATGCCAAAATGACGCATTTATGGATTTTTTCACATTTTTATAAACCATGTTTTGGTTGAGATTTGACCGTTTTCATTCATTCTGACTGAAAATATTGACCACTACCTTCTTCAGCCGTTAGACGGGACCCTAGTAGCATGGCATGCCATTGTATCATGTAATAGGTAAAAGTGACTACCGTATTAATTACACAATCGGCCTGCCATAGACTGACACCGTCATCTGCCTGGAGCAACCGTAAAAACACCTTCATTTAGCGGTGCCACACCGACAAAAGGCAGCTGATTTGACTGTCATAGTGCATTTATTAAGTACAAGTTCAACTGAGACGCACCTTTACTATGAAGTCAATAGGCATGTAACGGTTGTAATGGGTGTACCGAACCGTTTCAGTACACCCTGTTCGGTTCGGTCCACCTACGTACCGTTTCGGTTATATTTTCACTCATTAAACGTTCTTAACAGGGGAATACATGTTATGCACCGCGGAACAAAATTTCCTGGGCGCGTTTCAGCACGGAGCTATTATGGCGCGGCACGCGCAGCATTTAGCCGTTAGCATCTCGTGCGGTCTCCTGTTTGTGAACGTTATAGCTTTCTTGTTAAAAAACGAGCGCACATTCAAAGCTGTGTGGACTTTGTTTCATGAAGACTCTGCAGCAGCAACACGTCTAACGTGAACGCGCTGGAAACTATGTCATCCGAACGTGAACGAAGAGCTGTATTAAAACTTCATCCGAACGTGAACAGCAGCTGCATTAAAACTATAATAATAATAATAATAATAATAATAATAATAATAATTAATTCAATTTATAACGCACTTTTCATTACTGAAAATCTCTCAAAGTGCTACACATATATTGAATGCTACACACATTTATAAACCGGTGGCAGCAGACTACCATGCAAGGTGCTTTCCAGTCTTACCGGGAGCAACTCAGGGTTAAGTGTCTTGCCCAAGGACACAACGACACATGGTGCGTGTCCCGGGAGTCGAACCGCCAACTTTCCGATCGGGAGACGACTGCCCTTACCACTACGCCACGGCCGCCCAAAAACTACTTCATTAGGTAATCAGAGCGGTCCAGAGCAATAACACAAGCTGTATGAGTTTTTAAATCTCTGAATCTGTCTGAACGTTGTTATATGCGCAGGCTTTAAAGTTACTGAGCGTCGCTATGAGACATTCATCACGTCAACACTTCAAAAAGTTCAGCTCTTCATGAAAAAACTAACTGATGTTGTCAACAAGCCCTGGACCAGATTAAAGCCCTGCCATGATACCATACCATACCATACCATTTTATTTATAAAGCACTTTAAACAGGAACAAGTCCACACCAAAGTGCTGGACAAACAAACACGCAACAGGTAACACAGACAATGAAGTACAACACGAAAAACATAAAAACATTGCAGATCATAAATCAAACGATCCAATACAAATCAGCTGGCATTGAAAGCGATGGAGTAGTAGTGAGTTTTTAACCGGGATTTGAAAACCGAGAGGGAGGGGGCCTGTTTGATGAGCAGCGGTAACTCGTTCCAGAGTCTTGGGCCTGCTACAGAGAACGCCCTGTCACCCCTGCTCATGATGATGAAGAGTGATTCAACCGTTCAAGAGGTATTGTTCTTTTATTATTATTATCTAAATAATCTTTTTTTTAATCATAATCTTATTAACTTGTTTTTTTTTTAACCTCTTTTGTTTTTTATTTCCAGTCTGTGACAGAGCTGCTCTCTTATCCACTTCAGGGAAATCCACCTGCAGCTAAGAAGTGTGTGATGACTGAACTGAACTCTGAACTTTTGAGAGACAGCAAGCTCCAATGCCAGTGCCACAAATGGAGCTCGGCCTTGCTGGAACTTTTCCAGGACCTGTCTCACCAAGAAGAAGTTGTGAGTACAGTAATGAGGACAAATACAGCCACACTGCTGCTACTGGACAAAAACTTGATTAGTTAGATTGTAAACAGTCTGTTGCTGCTTATTGTTCTGGTTCTGACTGTTATTGTATTTATTAAGATTTGTATTATTGTTCATATAGTTTATTTATTGTAGAGTGCTGTTTATTTAAAATATCATCCAAATGGGTCACTTTTATTTATTACTACAATACAAAACAAACAAATTTTTGGCATATTTTCAAAATAAACATTTTGTAAGTCTTTATTTTGTCCCAAATTTTTTTTTTGTACCGAAAATAAACCGAACCGAGCCCTCCTTGTAGTTGAACTGAACTGAAATGTGATTTTAGCGTACCGTTACACCCCTAGAAGTCAAGCTAACAAATAACTGTTTTTAGGTGGTTATTTTGTTTAAGTTTTGAAGAAGTGAATCATCCCTCTGCGCCTTCATGCTTCCATGTATTGTATACAGCTGATATGACCATCGGAGTGTATTTATTAAGCAACTGTTAGACTGAGACACACCTTTGTTATAATTATGAGAAACAAATAATTGTTTTTAAGTATTAATCTTGTTAAATTCTTGTTAAAGTTCTCCTGTGGACGCTCTTGCGGCCGCCATTTGGTAGCCAATCAATTTTTGGCACAACACCGGCCCACATTTCCAGGTTGTCAGTGGTGACACATAACAGATGTGTATATGGTGAAGTGACGTATTTATGGATTTTTCCTCTTTATTAGAACTAATGTGGCTTATAGAGCGGTGCGACGAATACGGCTGAAAATACGGTAAGTGGTGTGGAGAGAGAGAATGGCAGGACAGATCTCAAGTATGGATGGTGAGGTCTTCTCTTGTTGTAGGTTGTTGATGGCTGATCCAGAGGATGAACACAAGGGACTTGACGAGAAGGAGTCACAAAGAGGTTCCAGGGAGAGAGATATTGAGAATCAGGAGCACAAGGAAAACAGGTTAGTTTAATTTTGGATATAAAAAAAGAAAGAAAAGCTGCAGAAAGAAAAGATTACAGAGAGTGGTGAAGGCTGCACAGAAGTCTGTTGGAGTCAACCTCCCCACCATCACAGACACCTACACCTCCAGATGAAGGAAGAGGACACCTGCATCATGAATGACCCCACACACCCAGCACACACACTTTTTGCCCTGCTCCCCTCAGGCAGAAGGCTGAGGAGCATTAATTGTGGAACCACTAGACTGAGGAACAGCTTCTACCCCAAGGCTGTTAGACTCATGAATCTCTAACCAGGAAAAAAAAAAATCACTGTAATGCCTCTTGATTGTTGATATGTGCTCCTGACTATCCATGATGCTGATCTCGTGCTGCTGATTAGTTCATGCTGCTGTGTTCATTGGTCCTCTTCTGCTCACACAGACTCATGTTAGTGCTGCTGTTGTTCTTGGCACATTTTTTTGTACTATTATCGCTTAGTGTATTCTTATTTTAGTGAATATAGTATATTCTTAGTTCATGACTTGGATCTTACTGTTTTTCTTTACAATTTGTATTTTTGTTGGATCTAACTGGAACCCTGCGTACATAGTTTTGTTCCACCTCATGTATCACATGTGATGAGAATGACAATAAAAATCCTTGTATCCTTGTAAAACCAGATCTCACTAGTGCCAGACAAAGTACAAATCTGGACAATGTTTCAATGGAGTCCAGCTGTTCCATGCCTGCTTAAATACAGATGATCCTCCTCAACAGAACTGAAATCAGCTGAAGATGACTGGGTCCGCCCTGCCACTCGGGAGTTACAAGAGGTGTCAGTGAATTGGAAAAAATAAAAATAAATAAAATAAAACAGAAAAGAAACAACTAAACGACAGCATCAGCATCTAGCTGTAGCAGTTTTTGCAGGAATAACGTTATTTTTGTCAGAAGAACCATGCCATGCAAAACCAATGACTAAAAACTGCACCAGAAAAGGCATGGCAGTGAACATATCTCCAAGAGCTTTTTATTTATTTACAGTTTTTGAATTTTACTCTTTTTGTGATTAGTTCTGTTTTTTGGCGTCTTCCTCTTCTGACTCAAGTTAACTTTCAACCAATCAGCGTATACTGTGTGCAAAGCGTCTTCTCTATATGCTATCCGCTGGTATCTTTTTGGAGGACTGCACCATCTGTGTTGGTTAAAAGCCCAAAAATCCCTCTCTCTGCATTTGGTGAGAGTGTGAAACAGAGAAACTTATACACACAACCATGAACCACTTGAACTGATGCCTTGTGTTAGTTAATAATCCTGCACATGTCCACCCATCTGCCTTATTAAGAGTCACTTGCTTTTCTTTCTCAGGTTTTTCTTGGCCCAATCGATGCTTGCATGTGAGAAGTATTGATCCATTGCGTTTCTGTCTTCTTTGCTTTGACTTTCAACTTGGCCTTGAAAATGTCGTTTTGAACTTTCTTGAGATGGTGACAGTAAATGTGGTAAAGAGTTTTAGTTTTTAGTAGATTCATATATTTTTTATTTTATTTTACACATTAAGCTCAGCTCTTATTTCTCCTATGATTGCTTCTCTGCCAAATATTGTCACACTGTGCTTATAATTTCTAAGTAATGCATCTGTTTGATAAGTTTTTTTTTACAGTGTTTAAATTGTTTTGTTCAGGTAAATCAGTATGCTTGTCTGTTTTACCTGAACCACTGAATCTGCCTAACAATGATACAAAGTACATAACTTTACCAAAGTCAGTCATAATTTTTCGCTGAACTTTGTTTTATTGCACAACACATTGGAGTGGAAATCATAATAAAGGTTGAATGATTGAAAAAAAAATGACAATGCTAACATGCTAATGATTGAACTGTTTATGAAGATTACACATGGCAAAATATATATCAGAGTATTTGAAAATGGATAGGTTGGTAGAGTTTTTGATGGGAGAGACTTCCAGATGTGTGTATGAAATGTGCCGCAGTAAATTAAGCCCTGCTTCTTGAAGGACAAGGCAGAACTACTTACCCAGGACAGAATTGATGCTTCTGACATCCGTGAAATGTTTACAGCCCTGGCTTCTGAAATGGCATTGCTGTTAGAGCCACAAAGATACGTCCAACTGCAGTACAACACACAGGCAGGCTGGAAACAATGAAAAAAGGTTGCCCAACATTGAGTCCACATCCCCAGTTCTTAGTACAAAGTACTACAGTATATTAGAGAATGCTACATTACAACATCTTCTGGAACTGTTGGAACTGTACCAGAAGGTTTAAAGGAACGTTGGTCAGACATACACTTGGATCTAGCTGTGGCAAGGACAGCATTTGACCGTTATATAGGCAACAAACACAATGTTTCAGTGATGGCATTGCGATAATAGGAGCTTTTCATGTCTTGTGTATACACAGGATCCATTGGCAAGTGAGCATTTCCATGGATTTGAAGAGATTCTTGTAAATTGGGCATTTGTGTCAGTGGCTGCATTTCAACAAGGATGGCTGTAAAACACTACAGGGCACTTTATATACACAACACTGTACTGGAAGCTCTTGAGCAGCAACTTAATTGGAAGCTATTTGTGTCATTGAGGAAGAAACCCAGCATTTATTTCAGATAACTTAAATAATTCTCGAAAAAAGATTCACGTCAGTAGAAACAGTAGTTTGGAGGTCCAAAAAAACAAAACTTGAACAAGTCAATATTAACACTATTCCCAGGTCTCTCTTGTTAATGAGTCCTCGTGGCTCAATGGGACTAACCTATTTAAAAAAAGGTTGAATGAATGAAAAAAATTCAATGTGCACCCAAGACCTCATCACATGCAGGTGAAAATCTGAAAAGTAGTGGTGTTAGGCTTATTTTGTTATTCACATATACTGTATTGTAATGGTGGATCCAGACCGAACGCGTTTTCAACTGCAGGAGCGTCCGGTTTACATGCAAAGTCAATGGGGGATGCGCCTCCAGCCGCGTCTTGGCGTCGGGCGTCATCCACGTGCGTGTTGAGCGTGCTGGAAAGCGTTTTCCGTGCACGTGAACCCGCGTCAGCCTCCAAAGCACGCCTCCAACATGCTGAAGATTTCGCCGTTCAAACTTTCAAACGCCGCTCAACTCTACCTGATTGGTTGGGGTGTCAACCAATCAGGGAGAGTCGGGGGAGAAGAGAGGGGGTCAGGGGGAGAGTCCCTATGTGACGCGGAAACCAGTGACGCGGAAACCATTGCGCATGTGACGTATTGTTTGTGGAACACAGAAAAAACCCGCGGAGTCATGGAATATGGAAGAGAAACTCATTGTAGCTGTGTGTTCGCGACAATTCCTTCACAACCAGTCAAGTCTGCTCCACAGAGACAGAAATAAAAAGCTCGAGTCGCGCGGAGTGCATTGACGACTCGGTACACCGGTAAGCTCCTCCCACACACCCCGCAGCAGCAGGGTTGCCAGATAAACATGAATTTTATTTTATTTTATTTTTTTACCCCTTTTCAGTGCAAATGTTCACTAAACTCAACACACTATTAATCTTATCAGACCCTCACGCAGCAAATATGACAGTTTGGGTAAAAAAAATAAAAAATAAGCAACAGTACTAGATGATTCATTAATTCTTATCTGGCAACCCTGCGCAGCAGTTTTCGCAGCAGTTTCGCTTCTGGCTTTTTGGTCTGGACACAAAGTGCGTCCACTTGCGTGCGTGAGGAGCTTTTTGGAGGTTGAAAATCGGTTTGGTGTGAATCCACCATAAGGCTTTATAAACCTTTCCCACTCTGTTAATAACCTACTCTCTTTAATAAACACTTCATGCGCTCTTGAACACTTTGGCGATGGCGATGAAGATGATGGCAATGAGATGAATGTACAGTACTGCACAGCACATACACAACATATACAAAAAATGGTTTTAAAAAACCCATGATGCAGTGAATCTGCGAGAAATGAACCGTGATATAGCCATGAACAACTGGAAGCTATAACATGTACCTGTTTTTTAAATTGTTTTTGAGGCCCATGAAACCATCTATCCATTCATCCATTATCTTCTTCTATTTTGTGTCACAGGGGTCGCCTGTACCCATGTCAAGTAATCACTGTGCGAGGGGCGGGGTACACCCTGGATGGGTCGCAAGTCCATCACAGGGTCAGACAAACAACCATTCACTCTCTCACTCACACCTAGGGACTATTTAGAGTTACCAATCAGCCTAATATGCATGTTGTTGGTCTGTGGGAGGAAACCGGAGTACCCGGAGAAAACCCATGCATGCTCAGAGAAAACATGCATAAGACTCCTGGACTGGGATTTGAACCAGGGACCTGCTCGCTGAGAGACAGCAGCTCTACAAGTTGCGCCACCGTGCTGCCCCACCCCCCTAAAACCACTCTTTCTCAAAAACTAAAAAACATACAATTACGTAAGAGTGTTGAAACTAAAGCTCCACACTATTCTACAACCCTGATTTTTTTTTTAGTTTGTCAGTGTTTTCTCAACTGAATGCTCTGTTAGTACACAAATGTATGCAACTGTGTAGTTACATGAGCATTACATTTTTGTTTTGTCAGGCTTATCAGGCTATTGTAAGGCTTTTCAGGTCTCTCTTGTAAATGAGTCCCAGAGGCTCAATGGGACTAACGTGTATAAATAAAGAGATAGCACTTATAAAACAAGTCTTTCTCAAAATAATACATAAAAATGTGTGTGATACAAACCTGAGCTGGCAGATAGTTGCTACTCCATGTAGCTGTTAGCTTGACTTCACCATGAGAACTTTTTATGGCCCTTCGAACTCAGAGTTTTTACCAGAGTCTACTGCAGGTAAGATACTGACTCCTCAAATCCCTTTTATATACAACTACTTAAAATGTTAAAATGTCACACATATATTGCAGAAAATGAAAGGAAAATGTAACCAATTAAATCCCTGGAATTGAAACCCTGAGGACAATAATTGTGTCCATATTACTAGTGCTAACTAAATTATGTTATTTTTCCTGCAAATAGAATACATGATTGACAGAAAACAACAAAAAGAAAAATTTGTTGGCACAAACCACATGGAGGTCAAACTTAAATGACACAGTTTGTCACATTTAAAGGCAGCTATTTGTTAGGTTGTTTGTGTTATTATGATGCCTTTCAAGCTATTCTAAAGGCGTGCTTTAAAAAAAAAAGAAATAAAATCAAACAATCCTTGTCAAAACTGTTGAAGCCTTTTAGCGCTTTGCTGGACAGGTTTGACACGTGTCTTTGGAAATTCTTGCAGTCTGCCAACAATAGCTTGTCAATTATCCAGTCAGCAGTGAACAACGTGTGGTGTCTTACATGAATTAATAGAAGCTTTGTTAGTAATGCCTGGGCTGACACATCCGGGCAGAAAGCAAGTCTTGCTTGTGTGCGTTTTCTTTTTCTTTTTAGCTTGTTAGCTTTATAGCTGCACTAGCCTTTTCAAAGGAGCAACTTGAAAGAAGTGTTTTGATGCACTTGCCACCAGCTCTACTGCACACAGCCGTCAGCAAACAATGTTCTCAGTGTGCTCAACGAAGAAAGATACGAACGGTCAAAT
>JBBPBX010045722.1:0-19144 GCA_038048925.1 Garcialebias charrua | reverse complement strand
TAGATGACGCTTTTCCTTAGTTTACACATTTCCCAGGAGAAATTGAAAAGTCGGCCTGTTCCGAGGCCAGCTGTGTAGAGATTCCGATAACTACAATTGTTGATTTATTCAGGTAGAGTCTGTACTGATAACTTCCAAGGTCCAAAATTTCCAGATTAGAGTGCATTCCACTGGTCCGTGCTTAAGAGCCTCTTCAAGATGTTTTTGTTTCATGCTGATGAGTCCCAAATTTTTGAGTCCAATGATTTTTGAGTCCACCAACATGAACCAGACTTTCACATAGACGGCAGCTTGTCAAAGTCCAAATTAGCTGCAGCCTTTGTCTTTGTATGTTAAGTCAGGATCTAGACTATTCCAAACACATGAAACCTGTTATCAGAAATCCAATTATTGCCAATTTCAGCATCCTCGGTTGATAGCAGAGGAGACACATCCCACCAAAGATATATCTAGCTGCATGCCTCATCTGAGCAGATGAGGGGTTCTCCAGGACCCTATTGCTTTGTTGAAAGAATTTGTAATATACGTCAAAAGTCCAGTTGGTCAGATCCAAAACCGTAGTTTCTATTTCGGGAGATACATAAAAAAATAGGAGCTGCTCTGATACACAGACAGATAGCAAAAAATAAAATAAAATAAATAAAGCAAGGGGGAAACGGGGAGCGGGAAGAAATGTGTGTGCCTGCTTTGAGAGCTTGAAAGAAAAATAGCACGTAACAGAATACATAATAGACTTTCATGCAATAGCAGCTGATAGTTGTTGGAACGAAGAGGCATTAACTGTTTTTCCCCCCTAAGGTCTCAACGATAACATTAAAAATGAACTGGCCCAGTCCCAGACCAAGGACTACCCTGTAGATGTCAAAGCTCTGGAGGACCTGGCAACGTGTGGATTTACACCTCTGGGAAAGAAACCAAGATCAGTGAATATGCCCAACGCCTGGGGTGAGTCAAGAGCTTTGCTTAATGTGAAACCTACTGGACTTCCTACCAACACCCCACAGCCTGAAGAGCCCATGCAGCTAGGCAAGAGTCACCTTTCTCTTGAGGAGAGAGAGAGCGAGCGAGAGAGGGAGCGAGAGAGGAGGAGGAGACTACACCTCTGCTTCTCCTGTGGGGAGGGGAGCCACACCATAGCCAAGTGCCCATTAAAATCACCAGACTCAGCAGATAAGAAGAGATGCCTGCTGAGTCAAGATCAGGAGTCCCAAGGTCTTCTCACCATTTAACGTACCGGCTGTGATCCAACTCTCTGATAAGAGACCCATCTATGTATTCATTCATAGACTTTGGAGCAGACACTGAATTTATTGATCACAGAGTTACCTTGTCCATAGGGATTTAATTACTGTAATCCAATAAATATCATAAAGTTCTTGGTCTGGATGGAAATTATTTGCATGATTATTGTCTTGAAACCACACCAGTTAACTTACTAGGGGGCAACCATAGAGAGAGTTTCTGATGAATTATTAATTCACCTCAGCTCCCCATTGTTCTCAGTGCCACTTGGCTTAGTAAACACAACCCTCACATAAATTGGAGGGGAAAGGAGATTGTGGGATGGTCTAAGAACTGCCTTTCTTCCTGTATTTTTAGGTTGTTTTGCCAACTGTCAGCCTTGAAAACATTAAGGAGACCTACCCAGACCTTTCTAAAGTACCCACTGAGTACCATGATATTAAGGAGGCATTTAAAGTTAAGGCTACTTCTCTCTGCCTAACAGACCTTATGTTTGTGCCATTGATTTAATACATGGGACTACGTCCCCTAGGGGAAGTCCCTATTCTCTGTCAGGCCCTGAACATTCTACCATGCAAAATTACATTAAAGAATCTTTTCAAGCTGGCATTATTATCAGGCCATCAGATTCCCCTGCTGGGGCAGGATTATTTTTTTTGGGCAAGAAAGATGGCTCTCTTAAGTCATGCATTGATTATAGACGTCTTAACAAAATCACAATAAAGAACAAGTACCCTTTATCTCATATCCTCAGCGTTTAACCTCATTCTGGGAGCTACATTGTTCACCAAGCTGGATTTAAGGAACACATCTGATTTGCATCAGACGGGGATGAATGGAAAATTACATTCAACACGCCCAACTGACAATAGGAGTACTTGGCAATGCTTTTTGGCCTAACGCACCTGCTGTTTTTCAAGCCCTAGTAAACAACGTTCTAAGAGACATGTCCACCTATTTGTTTTCGACTATCTGTATGACATTATTATCTTCTCCAAAGATATCACCACACATCATAAACATGTCAGATCTGTCCTTGTCAGGCTTCTTCAAAACAATCTGTCAAGGCTGAGAAGTGTGAGTTCCATCATAGTTCATAACCTCTTTCCTTGGTTTTGTAATCTCTCCCAATAAAAAGACAAGAAAGTTAATTCTCTCCCAATAAAGTTTCTGCGGTCTTGAAGTGTCCCATTTATAAGGACCGTAAACGGTTACAAAGATTTCTAGGCTTCGCTAATTTCTATAGGAAATTCATTANNNNAAAACAACACAGCACTATGACTGCTTCTCTGAAGGTTCTTAATGACTTTGTTGAAGCATTGGATAATAATAATAAATAATAATAATGAATTCAATTTATAACGCGCTTTTCATTAGTGAAAATCTCAAAGCGCTACACACATTGAATGCTACACACATTCATACACCGGTAGCGGCAGACTACCATGCAAGGTGCTTTCCAGTCCTACCGGGAGCAACTCGGGGTTAAGTGTCTTGCCCAAGGACACAACGACACATGGTGTGGGGAACCGGGATTCGAACTGCCAACCTTCCGATCGGGGGACGACTGCCATTACCACTATGCCACGGCCAACCCTAAAGGGCGCCCCTAAAGGGTCCCCCTAAAGGGTCCCCCTAAAGAGTACAATATAATCTCTGGTCCCCTATGCTTTAAATTCTGCAAAAGCTAAGTTTGTCTGGAACGGGAATGCTGATCTTGCCTTCAACAAATTAAAAGTTTTGTTCTCCACAGCTCCTATTCTACATGCTCCTAACCAACAGACCCTTCATTGTGGAGTTTGACGCCTCAAGTACAGGAGTAGGAGTTGCCCTTAGCCAACTCAGCAGTGAGGGAAGAGTTCACCCATGTGCCTTATTTTCCAGGAGCCTCTCCTCAGTTTAACGTAACCATGATGTGGGGGAACAAGAATTACTGGCTGTCAAATTGGCCCTTGAGGACTGCAGACTTTGGCTCGAGGGCACCAAGGAACCTTTCCAAGTTTGGGCCAATCACAAGAAACTCGAATACCTCAAAATTGTAAAACGCCTCAACTACAAACAAGCAAGGTGGGCCTTGTTCTTCTGTCGTTTTGACTTTGTTTTGTCCTACAGACCCAGAACTAAGAATACCAAACCAAACACCTTATCTTATCTTATGGAGGAAAATGGAACCCCTAAAACCAACTCTGAGGTTGAGTTCATCATGCCAGACACAGTGCACCTATCCATGACCACGTTGGAGTCAGACCTTCGACAAGCCAATCAGGTTCAGCCACCACTACCTGACTACCCTAAAGACTGAGTGGTGTCCCTAATAACAAGGTAAAGGAGGTACTTAAACTCTGCCACAATTCCCACATGTTTTGCCACCCTAGAATCAGTAAGACCCTCAGTGTCGTCAAGGCCCAGTTTTGGTGGAAAGATTTGATTAAGAATACCATACCATACCATGCCACTTTATTTATAGAGCACTTAGACACAAGGCCAACCAAAGTGCTGTACAATAGAAACAAACAAGCATAGTAAACAGGAAAAACATAAAATAAAAATCTAGATATAGATAGCAACAGAAACTAAACATAAAATAAAAATCTAGATATAGATAGCAACAGAAACTAACTAAAATGTCGAACAAATCACACCGTGTTAAAGGCAAGAGAATATAAGTGGGTTGGGTGATCAACAGGATCAAAAGGATGTCAAACAATATGTCATTTTATGTCCATCTTGGCCAAGTCCTCTCGATGTCCATTAGGAAGTTTTCTCCATCCTCTTCTTATTCCATCTCGCTTCTGGTCCAACATTGTTATGGCTTTTTTCACTGGTCTTACCCCACTTCTGGTCACACTCTCATCCTCACTGTGGTGGACTGTTTTTCTAAAATGGTTCACCTCGTACCCTTCACTAAGATGCCTTTTGCCAAAGAACTCGGTAATATCATGGCCAAAGAGGTTTGTAGGCTGCAAGGTCTCCGTGCAGGCCTTGACTGAGAAATGGATGTAGAATGGGCCAGGCAGATCTTTTTATTCAAATTTTTTTTAGAAAAAAAATGTGTATTCACAGGTGAACTGTTTTTTGGATGAGCACAATAGCCTGGAGGTTTTTCAGTCTGGCTTGAAAACTCGCCACAGCACAGAATCAGCTCTCGTCAGAGTTTTTAATGATTTTCTTATGGCCAATGATTCTGGTAAACATGTGGTTCTTGTCCTGCTCAAACTAACCGCTGCCTTTGATACCGTGGAACACAACATTTTAATATCATGTTTACAGCACCTAGTGGGTATCTGTGGTACTGCACTGAGCTAGTTTAGGTTCTATCTGGCAGACAGAACCATGTCTGTGAACATAGCTGGTTCTGAATTCTCCACTGTTTCTCTGTGTTTTGGTGTTCCACAGAGCTACATTTTAGGTACCCTGCTTTACTCCTTTTACCTACTTCCATTGGGATCAATCCTTAGGAAGGATCTTTTTTCACTGTTACGCTAATGATAGAAAAATCTAAATGCCACTAAAAAAGAAAGATGCCCCTGAATCCGGCCACCTCTGTTGTGTCTTGAAGACATCAAAGCTTGGATGTCTTTAAACTTCTTAAATTTTAATGAAAGGAAAACAGAAGTGATTGTGTTTGGTCCTAGTGGCTCTTGTGAACCATGCCCTGTTGATCTGGGCTCTCTGACACCACATGTAAAGAAAACTGTTTCTAACTTGGGTTTTAAAATGGACAGTGATTTAAAATTAGATTCCCAGATTGTAGCAGTGGTCAAGACCAGTTTTTATCATCTCAGACAGCTGGCTAAGGTAAAACCCATCCCTACAAAACAGCAGCTGGAAATGGTAATCTATGCCTTCATCACCTCTCGGCTGGATTACTGTAACGCTCTTTACCTTGGAGTCAGCCAGTCCTCCCTCAGACGTCTCCAGTTGGTCCAGAACGCTGCTGCTTGGCATACTCTGGCTCCACTCCACTGGCTGCCTGTTCATTTTAGAGTCCATTTTAAGATCCTTTTATTTGTTTTTAAAAGTTTAAATGGTCTTGCCCCATCCTACCTCTCTGAGCTGCTTCACCCACACTCTCCTGCTCGGTGCCGCAGATCAGCTGATCAGCTGCTCCTGGAGGTGCCGAGATCCAAACGGAGGCTCAGAGGGGACAAAGCTTTTTCTGTTGCTGCTCCAAAACTGTGGAACGATCTCCCTATTCCCATCAGACAAGCTCCTTCACTGTCCAGTTTTAAGACTATTTTAAAAACACATTTTTCTCCATGCACAGACTGAATTTGTTCTGCACTGTTTTTATTAATCTTAATGTTTTAACAACTGTATTTTTATGTGTTAAATGTTCTTGAGTTCATATGTACACCACTTTGTTGCAGCTGTGGTTGTTTTAAATGGCTTTATAAATAAAGTATTATTATTATTATATATATTATATCGTTACTGATATTGTCTTCGAACGGGGCCCCCAGTTTACCGTATTTCTAATTTCATGAGGGAGATTTACAGCCTCTTGGGTGGCTCACCTAGTCTCCCTTCAGGATTCCACCTGCAATCCGACGGCCAAACAGAGAGCCAACCTAGAGGTGGAGACCAAGCTTCACCTACTATGTGAGGGGTACCCTGCTAATCGTCAGCCAATCTCCCCTGGGTGGAACACACAATCAACTCATTGCCCTCGTCTGCTTCAGGTCTGTCCCCCTTTTATGTTGTCTATGGTTATCATCCACCACTGTTCTCTGTCCAGGGGAGGGTGGCCCAGGTATTGTCAGCTCAGAGCAGCCATGAGATGCCAGTGCACATGGAAAAAAGCCAGAAGGGCCCTCCTTAAGTCATCAGCAGTCTACGTTAGGGAGGCCAACAGACCACGAGCTGCACAACCATCCTGAAATGTGGGTCAGAAGGTCTGGACAGGACCTTCCCCTACAGGTGAAGTCCAGCAAACTTGCTCCTTGCTTTCTTGGACCCTTTCCCATGAACAAATCATCAACCCTGTGGCAGTCTGCCTCCAGTTACCATGCCCACTCTACCATACCCCCTCACCTCAAACCTTTTCTGCAGCCCCATTTCAAGCTCTCCTCTGGGCCCCCTCCTCCTGCACGACTTATTGATGGTTCTCTAGCTTACACAGTCAGGAAACTCCTCCACTCTAGACATTGGGGTTAGGGACTCCACTACCTGGTTGATTGGAAGGACTACAGTCCTGAGGAATAATCCTGGTTTCCCGATCATCACATTGGACAAAAACCTCATCAGAGAGTTTCACAGATTCCATCCTGATCAGCCTGGTGGTCCGTCAGGAGCTGGACCTTGAAGAGGGTGTTCTGTCATGTTTTACCCCTGTTCTCTACAGTTTTGTGTTAGTTTTCATGAGTCATCTCTGGGATGCCTGTCACCCTTCCTCATCTCCTGTCTTCCTGTACCATGCCTCCTCTGCTCTAAAACTAATCAAGCGCTCATCAGTTCCACCTGCTCTGCTCCCTTTATAAGCCCAGCTCTAACTCTCATCCAGTGCCAAATTATTGAAAACTCTGCCAGTAAATATCCAGCATTCCATGCCTTACCTTGACCCTTCACATGTGTTCTCAAACTCCTCACTTTTTCTGACTCCTTTTGGATTTATAACAGCTGCATCTGACCATGGTCATGACTCTGCTTTCCTCTTCCTTCGAACACACCTACAGATTATGATTTGGTTCTGGTTCCTGCTCTCTGCTCTCCTGGATATGAATTATGCTATGTTTTTTGGACCCTGTCTCTGTATTTGTTCCCCACAAACCACGTACAGTACAGCTCCAAAGCCTGCTCCGCTTCTGCAGTTCACTCTGCACAAGTGATGCCACCAGTATCAGTGCAACTACAGCACCTGCCACGCTACAGACTGAGAAGGTTAGTGACTAATCCAAGCAAACTTCTAAAACTCCTCATCATTCATTAACTTCTTTCTCTTAACAGATTGGACTTCCTCCTGGACCCAGACCTCCACCAGATGCTGTTTTAACAATAAACTGTTCCGAAGCATTCCTGAGTCTGGTGTTGTGCTGATCCAAACAGGTTTTTGTCATAACTAGGCTAGTTTCCTAGATACAGTATTAGGCCAAATTAAGTGTTTGTGGCTGAAAGTTGTGCCCAAAACATATTCTAAGCACAAACTCATCTTACAAGAACTCAGCATATAGGTGTGACCAAAAAAGCTATAACTCTTTTCCTTCTCAAAATAAAATAATCTTAGTCTTAAACTCTTGCATGAAGGGCAGACGGTGATATGCATTCCTTCAAATCATGTTCTGTGGCCTGTTTTTTAATGTCTTTTTACAAGTCACAGTTGTTTTGGTAAGTTAAAAAGGCATATATTTTATATTCTTGGTAATGGCATTTTTCTATTTTTTATATAATGTTAACATTTCAACCTTTGTTATAGGAGGAGCACACTCTGTGCTCTTTGTCAGGAGGTGTAGTCACTCCTGAATACCAGATGGAGGAGTCAACGTCTCCTGCAGACACCACTGAAGAAGATCCACTACCTCTTAAGCCATGGGGAAGGAGCCAGTCACTGCCTGCGTATGCCGACCTAATCATGGTAAATCACATTAATCCCACTTTTATCACCAGTACTACCCAAGTTTTTGTCATTGACATACTAACTATACTTCCCATGGGAGTTTGTCAAATGACAAATTGATTTAGCATTTTTGCAGCCATTGGTATGTATATGAGGTCATTCTGTTGGCGTGGAGTAGGCCTTCGGGGCATTTTGTATCAAACTAGCTAATTAGGTGAGTTGGCCATTTTGAATCAAACAAGCTCATTAGGTGAGGCGGCCATTTTGAATCAAACAAGCTCATTAGGTGAGGTGGCCATTTTGAATCAAACAAGCTCATTAGGTGAGGTGGCCATTTTGAATCAAACAAGCTCATAAGGTGAGGTGGCCATTTTGGATCAAACAAGCTCATTAGGTGAGTCAGCCATTTTGGATCAAACAAGCTCATTAGGTGAGGCGGCCATTTTGGATCAAACAAGCTCATAAGGTGAGGCGGCCATTTTGAATCAAACAAGCTCATAAAGTGAGGCGACCATTTTGAATCAAACAAGCTCATTGTTTTTTTTTTAAATTTTTTTATTATCAACATCACAAAAAATAATAAAATTGAATACAATGAAAAAAGACAATAGCCAGGGGGAACATAAATCGAACAGAATAAGTGGAAGTTACAGTCATATTATTTTTGCAAAAATAGAACAATTGTACAATATGTAACACATGTGCCAAGTCTTATGTATAGAATAAAAAATAAATGAATAACAATATAAACAAAGAATATTTTAATGTAAAAGTTCAGCCATAATCCCAAGTTGAGAGCAAGCCCATATTGTTGTTTTTGCTTTTTGATTGGTTGAGGGTCTAATTGTAAGTAAATATTGTTTAAATTCAATTAAAAAAACAGAGAAATCAGATTTTTTCTTTGAAAATTTCCATTTGTGTATATATACAACCTCACCCTGAGGCTAATCAGGTAAAAATATGGCACTGGGTGTAACATTAAAAAAAACTAACAGTTGATGTCAATAAAATAACATGTTTATTTTACAAAGTAGAAAAGAGAAAAAACAATCAGAAAAACACAGGGAAGCTTTAAGCTTCAGGGTCTCCAAGGCCAAAACAACAAACAAAACACCCCCTTCTAACTATAAAGAAAATATATAACTAGCTAGAAGTAAACTTAAAATACAATGGCTAAGCTCCCTAGCTATCCACAAAACAGGAGAAAACAGGTTGGAACAGAAATGGCAGAGAACCCCTACCAGCTTCCCCTGTGAACAGATTAAAAAAAAAAACCATTAGTTAGGCACTCACAAACTATACCAAAAGTGCTCACAGCAAGATCAGTTAAGTTTTAACAAACCACACAGACAAGATCACAGCAGATCAAGACCCAGACAAAAAAGGGGACCTGACATCTCTGGCATGAAGCCTTAATGATTAACAAATTAATTAAAAAGATCTTCGGATTCATTTTGCCACAATGTTTAAACCCAAACAGGACATGTTCCCAATATAACTGAAAGTCTGCTTGTATCTTTGAGTCAACATAGTTACAGAAACTTTGCCAAAACATTTTAGAATGAGGACACATCCAGAACAAATGAGTAACAGACTCAGGGCAGAGATCACAAAAGGAACAGTTCACCACAATGTTAGAGTTGAATTTCTTTAAATAGTCTTTGGCTGGGTAGATCCTGTGTAAGAGTTTGAAGGACACTTCTTTTACCTTGTTAGTGAGAAGAAAGTGATTTGGAAGCAACCAGGTAGATTTCCAAGAAATATTATTCCGAAAGCGATTCCAATATGGTACGACAGCAGGAGTGGAAGTCACATCTCTCTGAAACAAGGATCTGATTGATTTATTATTGTTCCAAAGAAGAGGGAGAAGACATATTTTGCCAACAGGAGAATGTATGGGGGTTAGAGTGGGAGACTGATGATAAGTGAGTATTAGTCTTTGTTTGTATAACATGCAGATCTCTGTAGAAATAGCACCAAAAACTTTTGCATATTCTCCAGGAGAGATGGGAAAATTAAATTTAGAGAGAAAGGCCTCATAACCCAGCAACGTGCCAGCACTGTCAAACAGTTGATCTATCAAAATAATGTTACGATTAAACCATGAGTCAAGAAATAAAGTTTTTTTCTTATATAAAATATCCTTATTATTCCATATGAAGTATCGATGAGGAGAGAAGTTGTGTTTGTAGATGAGTGACCAAGACAAGAAGGCCTGACGGTGAAAATTTGACAGTTTGATTGGGAGTTTTTGTATATCAAAATTACAGACCAAAAAGAAGTTCAGACCACCAAGTTTAGAGAAAATATGGAATGGTATGATGTTCCAAATAGAGGTTGGTGAATTAAAAAATTGACGAATCCAATTTATCTTGAAAGTATTATTCAAAGTAGAGAATGATAAACAATTAAGTCCTCCATTTTCATATGAATTCATTAGAGTAGATTTCTTAATGTAGTGAATTTTGTTTTTCCAGACAAAGTTAAATAATAATTTGTCAATTTCTTTTTCATTTTTATTGTCAAGTTCCAACGCCTGTGCAACATAAATGAGCCTGGAGAGGCCTTCAGCTTTAGTAAGCAGAATGCGACCACGTAGTGAAAGATCTCTTATTAACCACTGATTAAGTCTTTTTCTAGTTCTTAGAATTAGAGGCTCATAATTTAGAGAGTTTCTTCTTTTCTGATCTTTAGTGATGGTTATACCTAAATAAATTAGCTCATTTTTAACTGGTATGTCTGCAAGCTCATTAGGTGAAGCGGCCATTCTGAATAAAACAAGCTCATTAGGTGTGGCGGCCATTTTGAATCAAACATGCTCATTAGGTGAGGCGGCCATTTTGAATCAAGCAAGCTCATTAGGTGAGGCGGCCATTTTGGATCAAACAAGATCATTAGGTGAGGCGGCCATTTTGGATCAAACAAGCTCATTAGGTGAGGTAGCCATTTTGGATCAAACAACCTCATTAGTTGAGGTGGCCATTTTGGATCAAACAAGCTCTTTAGGTAAGGTGGCCATTTTGGATCAAACAAGCTCATTAGGTGAGGCGGCCATTTTGAATCAAACATGCTCATTAGGTGAGGCAGACATTTTGGATCAAACAAGCTCATTAGGTGAGGTGGCCATTTTGAATCCAACAAGCTCATTAGGTGAGGCGGCCATTCTGAATCAAACAATCTCATTAGGTAAGGTGGCCATTTTGGATCAAACAAGCTCATTAGGTGAGATGGCCATTTTAGATCAAACAAGCTCATTAGATGAGGAGGACATTTTGGATCAAACAAGCTCATTAGGTGAGGCGGCCATTTTGAATCAAACAAGCTCATTAGGTGAGACAGGCTACCATTACCGGTGTATGAATGTGTGTATGAATGGGTGGATGGTTGGTATTGTAAAGCGCTTTGGGGTTCCTCACAGGGGGCTGGAAAGTGCTATATAAATAAGCTCCATTTACCATTTATCATATATATATATATATATATATATATATATATATATATATATATATATATATATATATATATATATATATATATATATATATATATATATATATATATATATATATATATATATATATATATATATATATATATATATATATATATATATATATATATATATATATATATATATATATATATATATATATATATATATATATATATATATATTATATATATATATATATATATATATATATATATATATATATATATATATATATATATATATATATATATATATATATATATATATATATATATATATATATATATATATATATATATATATATATATATATATATATATATATATATATATATATATATATATATATATATATATATATATATATATATATATATATATATATATATATATATTATATATATATATATATATATATATATATATATATATATATATATATATATATATATATATATATATATATATATATATATATATATATATATATATATATATATATATATATATATATATATATATATATATATATATATATATATATATATATATATATATATATATATATATATATATATATATATATATATATATATATATATATATATATATATATATATATATATATATATATATATATATATATATATATATATATATATATATATATATATATATATATATATATATATATATATATATATATATATATATATATATATATATATGTATATATATATATATATATATATATATATATATATATATATATATATATATATATATATATATATATATATATATATATATATATATATATATATATATATATATATATATATATATATATATATATATATATATATATATATATATATATATATATATATATATATATATATATATATATATATATATATATATATATATATATATATATATATATATATATATATATATATATATATATATATATATATATATATATATATATATATATATATATATATATATATATATATATATATATATATATATATATATATATATATATATATATATATATATATATTATATATATATATATATATATATATATATATATATATATATATATGTATATATATATGTATATATATATATATATATATATATATATATATATATATATATATATATATATATATATATATATATATATATATATATATTTATATCTATATATAGAAATTTATTTATATAGTAAAAGTATTTGGACATTTTAATAGCGACATAAAATGTGCAGGAACTGCACAGCCAGCCAAGAGATTGCGCAATCGGCTGTTGAAGCGAAGCAGCAGGTGCCTCACGAACGTCTCTTCTCAGTATTTAAAGAAAAACAAGAAAAATTGGTGATTTTGAATAAAAAATAACTTAAAACTGGTTTACAGGTAGTTTTAAGTAAAATAAGTTTATAATGCAAATCAAAGGATAAATACAATAATTACATTTTTTTTTTTCAATTTACATTTTTTCTTTTTTTCCATGATGACAGGGGAGGCACGGCCTCACTTGCATTCCCTGACCGCACGTCACTGGTTATTGATGAGTACAGTTTCAGTAATCACCAAATCCAGAGTATGCTCCCTTTTGTGTGTAGGGACGTCAACGTGTTGAGTGAGGTTGAGAGAGTCCAAAAGAGACTTAAAATCTGTTGCCAGAGGTGAAGAGGAATTGTCCATGTGGATATTTAAGTCGGCAAGAAAAATTGTCTTCACAGAGGAGATGCAGAAAAAAGTGAGGAGGTCATGCATCTCTGAGTTAAATGAAACATGCGATTTGGGAGGCCTATAAATCAATATAACATTCATCAGAAGTGGGGCTTTTGTCAGGATTTACACAGGACAGAACGAATCCAGTTGTGCAGGCAGGGATATAGACTTAGAGGTACAAAATAAACACTTTAATAATCATAAATCAAAGAGCTGGCATGGCAGCAAAACTTACATTTCAACAGAACCATCAGGACGGGACCAAGACAAGACTAGGTTGTACCTAACGGCGACGCGACAATCACTGAGACACAGAACAGGGCTTATATACACACAGACAAGACGAGACGATATCAAACACCTGAGGACAATTAACGAAGACACAGAGCAGGAACGGGAAGCTAAACTGAGTCTTTGAGTAATGTCTGAACTAGGGAAACTAACAACTACAACTAACTGACAAGACTGGGAAACTAAACCTGAAACATGAAAGTAACTAGGATGACAGAACTGGAGGTTAAACTAAGAGTGAATAAACATGAGACTAAACTGGAAGGGAAACTAATAAACTAACTGACTACAGGATGACAGAACTGGAGGTAAACTAAGAGTGAATAAACTGGAAGGGAAACTAATAAACTAACTGACTAGGAACTGACTAACAGAGGGGGACGAAGGGAGCCAATCCTTACAGTACCCCCCCTCTCAAAGACGCCCCCCCGGCGTCTCCAAAGAACACCCCCAAAAAACAAGGCGGGCAAAGGGAGGTACCGTAGGGACGACGGGCACGGAAAAACACAAAGACAGGGGACATAACCCTAAGACATAGAACACAAAAACGTCCAGGCGGGCAACGGCCCGACCACCAGGCAGGTCAGGCGGTCTGCCAGGGCGTCGCCCCTCGGGACGGAGCCGGTCAGGCGGTCGGCCGGGATGCCGCCCCTCAGGCAGGAGTCGGTCGGGCGGACGGCCAGTCAGGCGGGCAGCAGGAAGGCAGCCCACCACCAGGAGCCTCCGTCGGTGACGAGGCCTCAGGAAAGTCGAAGACGAGGGTAGGACCCTCCAGGGTCCACCCAAAACAGGAGCACCCAAAACAGGAGCACCCTCATGCGGCATAGTGGCGCCAAGCCACGAGACGACAGACGTGAAGTCGAGCGGCATCAAGTCGAGAGACGAGACGTCTGGTAAGGAGACGTCTGGGGCGCTAGGACCCTCTGTAGCTGGTAGTAAGACCTCTGGGCAGCAGAAGATGTGAGGGGCATCCTCCAGGACCTTCTCGGAACAGGATACGGGAGGGGCGTCCTTCAGGACCCCCTCGGAACAGGATACGGGAGGGGGTCCCTCCTGGGACCCCTCAAGACAGGACACGTGAGGAGCGTCCTCCAGGACCCCCTTGGAACAGGATACGGGAGGGGCGTCCTCTAGGACCCCCTCGGAACAGGATACGGGAGGGGGTCCCTCCTGGGACCCCTCAAGACAGGACACGTGAGGAGCGTCCTCTGAGGCTGGAAGCAAGGCGGCAACGCCCTCCGAAGCTGGAAGCAAGGCGGCAACGCTGTCCGAGGCTGGAAGCAAGGCGGCAGCGCCCTCTGGAGCCGGAAGCAAGGCGGTAGCGCCCTCTGGAGCCGGAAGCAAGGCGGTAACGCCCTCTGGAGCCGGAAGCAAGGCGGTAGCGCCCTCTGGAGCCGGAAGCAAGGCGACAGCGCCCTCTGGAGCCGGAGACAGGGCAGCGCCCTCTGTAGCCGGAGATTGGGCAGCGCCTTCTGGAGACGGAGACGGGGTAGCGCCCTCTGGAGCCGGAGACAGGGCAGCACCCTCTGGAGCCGGAGACAGGGCAGCACCCTCTGGAGCCGGAGACAGGGCAACGCCCTCTGGAGTCGGAGACAGGGCAGCGCCCTCCGACGAGGACACCACCATGGCAAAGGTGAAGTGAGGAGCCCCCTCCAGGGACCCCTCGAGACAGGATACAAGGGGGGGTCCCTCCTGGGACCCCTCGAAACAGGATACGTGAGAGGCGTCCGGACCCTCTGAGGATGTATAGGATGGACCCTCTGAGGTTGGAAGCAGGGCGGCAACGCCCCCTGGAGCTGCAGGTACTGGAGTAGCAGCTGCTACATGTACTGGAACTGAAGCTGCTGTTGCAGGTACTGGTTCTGGAGCCACAGGTACTGGAGCTACAGCTGCTACAGGTACTGGAACTGAAAGTTCTGGAGCTGAAGCTACTGAAGGTTCTGGAGCTACAGCTGCTGAAGGTTCTGGAGCTGAAGCTACTGAAGGTTCTGGAGCCACAGGTTCTGGGACTGCAGCAGATTCTGGGGCTGCAGCATATTCTGGAGAGGCAGCTGCCGAAGGTTCTGGAGCGGCAGCTGCTGAAGGTTCTGGAGGTTCAAGAGCTGCAGCAGGTTCTGAATGGCCTGCTGCAGGATCAGGATCTTCTGTGGCAGGGTCTAGACCGAATGCAGCTGCAGGTGGATGCTGGTTGGTAACTGTTGTAGGTGAGGAGTTATGAGACAAGAAACTAGTAGCAGAAAAATCATGAGACACAGAACCAGAAACAGGACCTGGAGCTGAAGAGTCTGGAGTTGCTGGCTCATGAAAACAGGTGGCTTCTGCAGGCTGGGTAACAGGGACCAGTTCAGAATGTAAGACAGAGTTGTCGGATACTGGTGATTGAATTGGTTTAGTGGTGGTTAATTTCAGAGTTGTCCTTATTTTAAACAGAAGCTGCTGATATTCAGGGATCTGGATGAGACCAGGAAAAAACAGATATTTTTCTGCAAGAGAAAACAAAACACTCTGGCAGTCCTGGTTGTCTAAAGCAGAAGAAATTAATTTCTGCAAATTTTGATTTATGTGGAGGAGGTCACTGTTTTGGAGCTGGGATGCGTGGGTCCCAGTTTCACCGGAATGAGCAGAGACGGCTGGACGTGTGGTGTCGTGTTTCGCCCCCACCTGACTCCTGAGAGGTGGGGCCACGTCACCCGCTCCCACAGCGACACGGGGGCTGAATCCAGGAAACGTGGTCTCACCGGGCTCAGCAGGAACAGATGGTCGGGACGAAGGAGTGGCGGATCGCTTCCGGGACCTCTTTTTACCGCTTTTACGGCAGCGTGTAGACTAGGGAAAAAGAGGAATATACAAATCGTCCTCGTCCTCTCCGGACGTCCATCCGGAAATGGCGAGCGGAACTGGAACGTGAGACAAACAGGGAAAAGACGTCGAGCGGTTCTCACGGGGCTGAACCCGTCCCTCCTCCTCGAGAACCCGGAGGGAAGAAGCCATATTCTCCACTCCCCGGCTGAAGTCCTCTAGGGCTGGCGTGGGAACGGTCCGGAAACCACTGCAACGAAACACGGTCCCCTCCATCCACTTGGACATGAGAGGTAGGTGTTTTTAATTCTAAGGAGAACCCTGCCCGCTGGATTCTAAATATGGTCGCGTCGTAACTGTCAGGATTTACACAGGACAGAACGAATCCAGTTGTGCAGGCAGGGACTCAGACTCAGAGGTACAAAAGAAACACTTTAATAATCATAAATCAAAGAGCTGGCATGGCAGCAAAACTTACATTTCAACAGAACCATCAGGACGGGACCAAGACAAGACTAGGATGTACCTAATGACGACGCGACAATCACTGAGACACAGAACAGGGCTTATATACACACAGACAAGACGAGACGATATCAAAACACCTGAGGACAATTAACGAAGACACAGAGTAGGAACGGGAAGCTAAACTGAGTCTTTGAGTAATGTCTGAACTAGGGAAACTAACAACTACAACTAACTGACAAGACTGGGAAACTAAACCTGAAACATGAAAGTAACTAGGATGACAGAACTGGAGGTTAAACTAAGAGTGAATAAACTAAGAGTGAATAAAGAGTGATCCCACACACCCACTACACAGCCGCTTTAGACTGCTGCCATCAGGGAGGAGACTGAGGAGCCTCCAGGCTCGAACCAGCAGACTGAGAGACAGCTCTGTTCATCAGGCAGTCAGAATGCTAAACACTCTGCCTGCTCTGCCTCCCCTCCCATTTGAACTGCCTTAACACAAAAAACTTTCTCACACATTATCACTCAACACAAAGATTTTAACACTGGACTCTGTGTCATCAAACGGGTTATTCACTAAACTCTCGGTCATGTGCTCATTCAGTTTGCACTACTTCTCATATTTGCACTAATGTTTGTATTACATTACTGCCTATAGTCATACTACTGTTTACATTCACTGTTTACATTTATTAATACTGTTTACATTTATTACTACTGCTTTACATTTATTATTACTGTTTACATTTACACTACTTTTATCTACACTACTGCAGATACATATACAGCATTCTCTGACTAGCCTTATCTAAGGATGCCAAATGTGCCTTAAGCTAGATTCATAGTCGACGCGTCGCGCAGCGCGCGAGGGTGTGCCCTCCAAAAGTGACGCAATTTCACAGTCCCCGCCCCTGCGCGTTGGCCCCGCGCAGGGGATTAGCGCGTGCCGTGCACCTCTGAATTTTTGAAACTCCGCAAGCCTAGAGCGCTCGCCGCGCTTCGGACTGGGCTCAAAACAAGATGGACGCTTTCGAAGCTGCTCTGGCTGAACTCATCCGCAAGTATCGCCATTTGTATGATCCCTCTATGAGAGAACACAAAGATCAGCAAATGGCACAAAATTCATGGAAGGAGATTGCACAAGCGATGCAGAAGGAGGAAGCAGTCTGTAGAAAAGTTTGGAAAAACATGCGGGATCGCTTCGTGAAGGCCAAGAAGAAGGTGCCCAAAAGTGGCGATCCTGGCACCAACAAACCAGTGCCAATCATCGTTGTGGAGCTGAGTTGGCTGTCGAGTTTTATAAAACACCGAGAAACGGACACAAATATGGAAAAAGAGGTAAAAATGAAAGAAAAAAATTAGTACTGCTTTTATTACAGCTAGCATAGCATGGAATACAGCAGGCCATGCTGTGCAGCCTACCATGTGTTGTTTCCCCTTTGTAGTCATAGATATAAACAATAAACTGTGAGAATTAATGACCAAAACATGGCTTAATGAAAATATAAATCAAGCTGCTGACCAGTAAATGTGAAATAGTGGAAATAACCATTTTAGATCTGCACACCTCAACTGTAAACAAATTTAGCCTATATGTGTGTTGATGCTTCACCTTCTGTTTATTAAGCTAACAATTACACAAACATTTGTTTTTATTTAACATATATGTGCATTGTATCCGTTACCGTACAGCAGGCCATGCTGTGCCATGCTGTGCCATGCTGTGCAGCCTGCCACGTGTTGTTTCCCCTTTGTAGTCATAGATATAAACAATAAACTGTGAGAATTAATGACCAAAACATGGCTTAATGAAAATATAAATCAAGCTGCTGACCAGTAAATGTGAAATAGTGGAAATAACCATTTTAGATCTGCACTCCTATACTGTAAACAAATTTAGCCTATATGTGTGTTGATGCTTCACCTTCTGTTTATTAAGCTAACAATTACACAAACATTTGTTTTTATTTAACATATATGTGCATTGTATCCGTTTCTTTTTGTACTGATGGATGTCAATGTCTGTTTTTTAGCCTGAAGAAACACAACAGAGCCAAGCACAGGACGATACATGGTGCCTCGACCAGACCTTCACCCCCATCGACCAGCCCCTCACCCCCATGGACCAGACCATCACCATCACCACCATCGACCTTGAGTCCATCACACCCATCGTCTCTCACAACCTCACGCCTACCGGCCATCAAACTGGCAGTACTTCAAACGTAGGGTGTTTTCCTCTGCGCAGGTCCTCCACGCCAATTCCTCCGTGTCCAACGGTGCCCATACCCGTAGCACCTCGAGCCTTGCCAGGCTCAAGCAGCAGTAGCAGAAGCGACAGCCCTAGCATCATCTCAGTCAGTGGTTCCCCTCAGGATTCCGGCGTCAGTGTGCGACCAAACAAACGCAGGGTATCTGACCCTGTTGCGCATGTGCTAGAGAAGCTATCTCAAGACAGGGATAATGTACATCAGGAAAGGGGCAACATTCAGAAAGCGCACAATTTGGAGTGGGATCAGATCAACCGGGAGAAAGGGTGGCTTG
>JBBPBX010045721.1:5999-26898 GCA_038048925.1 Garcialebias charrua | reverse complement strand
GCTAACGCACGGCTATTCGTATTTCCAGGATAGAAATGCCCATTAATGCACTAAATCACCAAACTGTTTTTGACAAACTAAAGTGATATCCTTCAGATTCAAAAAAGTCTTCTGCTTCCATTTTAAATGACAGACAAGAGGACAGTAATGATGGGTTTATAGCTTCAGTGTTATTGTAAGATAGCAAAGGAGGTCTTAATTGTGTCATAAAAGTGCGTCCAGAAAATTACTACAGAAATCACTGTACTTCGGCATGTAGCAGGAAAAATGTAAAAAACTATTTCTTTAAGCTACTGACTTGAAAAAAGCATACTAAGTATGTTTATGTGTGTTGTTTACTATATGAAATTCTTGTTATATCGATTTTTTCAGATTTGATTACATTTCTCCTTTAAAGAGGTCAAGGTCGAGAGCTTCAGATCTTTTTGTAAGATATTCCATGAAGCAGGAGCAGAGTAGGAGAAGGCCCTTTTTCCAAGTTCAGTCCTCACTGACGGAACACTGCAGGTAATCATGTCCTGAGAGCGCACGCTGTAGCTGCACTCACGCAAAGACATGTAGGAGGAGATGTATGAGGGCAGCAGACCAAGAAGTGATTTAAAGATGAAAATGTACCAGTGGAAGAGTCTGCGTGAGGTTAATGATGTCCAGTTAACCAGTGAATACAGGGTGCAGTGGTGGATACGATAATCACAGCCAGTTATGAATCTTAGTGCACCATGATAGACAACATCCAACATCCGCAGGGTGCTTGTAGGAGCATGTAGATGTATGTAGATTGTAAAGAGGGTTGGTCCTAAAACTGAGCCTTGTGGTACACCATTTTTAACTGTTAAATAGCTGGAAGAAGTACCGTTATGTTGAACACATAGATTTGATAGTTTTCCAGAATTTTTTTGGGTCGTTTAGATTTTTGGAGGTCTGAGATAAGAAGTAGTTACGTTTTGCGGCTTTGATGGCAGTTGTGCATTTATTCCTCAGCTGCCGAAATTTCAACCAATCAGTGTCTGAGTGTGATTTTCTTGCTGCGGCCCAAAGATGATCTCTCCTATGCAGGAGGTCAGCTAGTTTAGGAGTAAACCAGGGGCTGTCACGGCCCTTTATCCTGAACTGCCGGAAAGGAGCGTGTTTGTTTACAAAGTAAATGAAACTATCATGAAAATAGTTCCAAGCGGTGTTCACGTCGTTGATTAGTAGAATACGTTGCCAATCAAAGTGGGATAGATCCCAAAGGAATGACTGTTCACTGAAACGTTTCAAATCCCTTTTTTGAATTATTCTGGGCTTAGCAGGTGGAAGTTTAGTAGATCTAAGAGCTGCTATTACGGAATGATCACTCAAAACGTTAGCAAATACACCTATACCAGGAAATTTGTGAGGTGCATTTGTGAAAAACAGATCTAAGGTGGAAGATTTTTCGGGACATTTTATATTTGGTCTGGTGGGAGAATCGATAAGTTGTGTTAGATTGAGAGATAGGCAACATTCCTTGAATTTATCACAGAGGGGGGTCAACTTATAGGACTTATAGGGTCCCGTTCTAAAGGATCCTTTGAGTCTGAACCAGGTTCTAAAGGATCCTTTGAGTCTGAACCAGGTTCTAAAGGATCCTTTGAGTCTGAACCATGTTCTAAAGGATCCTTTGAGTCTGAACCAGGTTCTAAAGGATCCTTTGAGTCTGAACCAGGTTCTAAAGGATCCTTTGAGTCTGAACCAGGTTCTAAAGGATCCTTTGAGTCTGAACCAGGTTCTAAAGGATCCTTTGAGTCTGAACCAGGTTCTAAAGGATCCTTTGAGTCTGAACCAGGTTCTAAAGGATCCTTTGAGTCTGAACCAGGTTCTAAAGGATCCTTTGAGTCTGAACCAGGTTCTAAAGGATCCTTTGAGTCTGAACCAGGTTCTAAAGGATCCTTTGAGTCTTACTACCTGTCCAGGTTTTGTATTCACGTCTCATCCGTCTGGTTTGACCCCCCCATAAAAAAACAATTAAAATAAAGCGTGTCTGTCATGAAGACCGATGCAGCAGATCAGTCTGTTTCAGTGCCAGTGAGTGAACCTGCAGCTCAGCCTTCAGAACCATCATTCTGGGTCCAAACGGGTCACAGGAAGTTGGACAGCTGTTTTCAGAACTTTAGCTCTTTTCCCTCAGTCACAGCTGAACGTGGAGGATTCGCTGATTTGATCACAGAATGATCAAACGTCTCCTGCCTTCAGTCTTTCTGTCTCCGTCCCCACAGAGTGTCTCCTGGACTGATGGTTCCTCTCAGAGGTCAGAGGTCCCACACCTAAATGCTCATTGACTTCCGTCGTATCTGAGCTCCAAACAGTAAGTGAAGGCTCTTTTTTCATCTCCATCACACAGAACCCGTGGTACCATCAGAACCTTCTGCTGCTCTCAGGCTAAGAAGTTCTTCCATTTTTCACACTGACTGTTTTTCTGAGCCTTACTTTTTACTCTGCATTTTTGCCCATCTCAAGAAGAGTTCTGTCAGGGAGTGAGAGCCACTGGTGTGTGGTTGCCATGGTGACCCTACTGAGCCCCTGGCAGCAGGTTTAACATTTCTTTTGGCCAAGTTCTTGAACGTTGGAAGTTGTTTTGGGTTCGGAGGTTCAGGCAGAAGCTGTTTTGTTTCCATCTTCGTGGATCAACACGTCCCAGTCTGATGAAAACCAACAGAAGCGGGTCCGTTCATTTAATTTAATTTCATTTATTGATTCATTCATTTTACTGTATAATAACAGACACAAAATAAAACAATTTAACACAGAGATAACAAGAAAATTAAAATATAAAATGAAAGGTGGCAGATGAAGACAAAATATTATATCTGCCCCTTATTTTCTAACAAACAATTCAAACAACTTCATTAAATACAAAAAAAGAAAATCGGATAACTCATTAACTCCCTTAATCACAAGAGTTACTATTTAAACTCGTGTCTTCGTTAAACATATTTCCTTAACAATTTATCCTTGATCTTTCTTTTGAATATAGGTATTGATTTAGCTTCTTTAATGTCAGTTTCCTCTTCGTTCCATAACCTAACTCCCTGAACTATTGCAGCCCTTCCTTTCAAACTAGTCTTATACCTGTGATAATAATGATGTACTCCAGATGAAAGATTAAGACTGAACAGATAACCAGGACACAATTAAAAGTTTAATGGTGTTTATTTACAGGAGTGAAAGACAGTATCTTGAATTCAGCAACAACCTGGGGGATGGACGAGGGGGTTAGTGGCCAGTGGGGCGAGCGAGGCACAGAAGAAAAACAGTCTGATGAGTAAACCAAGATGCATGAGAGAATGGTGAGTGGTGGAAGGCCCAGCAGCTGTGGAGTTCCAAGAGGCTTGAAGACTTTGCAGATAGATTCCAGCAGGGCAGGCAGATGATAAGGTCCAAGGCTCTGAGAGAGAATGTAACAAGACACAAGAATTACTTCTCTAGTAATGCTGACACAAAAGGCTAGAACTTGACACTACCGTGAGCAGGCCAATGTCCCAGCGCCTGTAGGATGGCTTCTGCAGCTTCTTATAGTCCTCCTGAGGTAGAGTTGATTGAGCACAGCTGTTGTCAATTAGAGGTGCAGAGGGGGAGAGAGAGCAGGAAGGTTCCTACATTACCCCCCCCCCCAAGGATCGTCTCCTGGCGATCGGAAGCCTTTCTCCGGGTGAGCCTCGAAGAAAGAGGTGATGAGGCTGGGGTCCAGGATGAAAGAGCTCGGAATCCAGGAGCGCTCTTCAGGGCCGTAACCTTCCCAGTCGACCAGGTACTGGAAACCCCGGCCTCGCCGTCGGACATCCAAGATGCGGCGGACCGTAAAGGCCGGATGATTGTCGATAAGACGGGGAGGTGAAGGGAGGTTGGCGGCAGGGTGCAAAGGGCTCTCCGAGAAGGGTTTGATCTGGGACACATGGAAGGTGGGGTGGATCCGCATGGAAGCGGGCAACCGTAGCCTGACCGCCGTGGGGCTGATGACTCAAGTGATGGAGAAGAGCCCGATGAAACGGGGGGCCAATTTACGTGGGGTGTTCTTGAGTTGGATGTGTTGAGTGGACAACCAGACCTTCTGATCCACCTGGTAAGACGGAGTAGCAGAGCGATGCCGATTGGCCAGATCCGATGGCATCTCCTAAAAAGATGCTGGACCGAAGGAACAGCCACATCGCCTTCTTGGCTCGGGAATAAAGGTGGGGTGTAACCTAGAGAAGACTCAAAGGATATCATACCGGTGGCAGAGGAGGTGTGCGTGTTATGGGCGTATTCCACCCATACAAGGTGCTGACTCCATGTTGTCCTCCACCACACATCTGAGCATGGCCTCCATCTCTTGATTGGCGCGTTCGGCCTGGCCATTGGACTGTGGGTGGTACCCTGAAGTGAGACTGACAGAGGCCCCTAAGGTGTTACAAAAACACTTCCAAACCTGAGAGACGAATTGGGGACCCCTGTCAGAGAAAACGTCCGAAGGTATGCCATGGACATGGAAGACATGCTGGACCAACAGTTGGGCAGTCTCGAAAGCAGATGGAAGTTGAGGCAACAGGATGAAATGAGCTGCCTTGGAGAATCTATCAATGATAGTGAGAATGACAGAGTTTCCATCAGAGGGAGGCAAACCAGTGACAAAATCGAGACAGATATGGGACCATGGATGACTGGGTATGGGCAATGGCTGTAGTTTGCCTGCAGGGAGTTGATTGCCCGTCTTATTCCTTGCACAAGTGGGACACCCGGCCACAAAATCTCTCACATCGTCGGTCATAGATGGCCACCAAAAGTGTCTCTTAGTGAGAGAAAGCATGCGTGTGGTACCTGTGTGACAGGCGGTCTTGTGAGTGTGAAGCCAATTCAGTACCTTAGCTCTGGTGCATGTGGGAATGAACATCGTGCCTGCAGGACCTGTTCCCGGATCCGGTTCCGACTTTTGGGCCTAGATGATGTCTTTCTCAATTGACCAGGTCCAGGTGCCGACCACACATGATAGGGGTAAGACAGTCACTTCCTGTACCATGTCCTCAGGAGGAGAGAACTGACGAGAAAGGGCGTCAGGTTTAACATTCTTGGAGCCGGGCCTGTAGGTCAAAACAAAGTTAAATCGGGTGAAAAATAACGACTACCTGGCCTGTCTGGGATTCAACCTCTTGACCTCACGGAGGTAAGTCAGATGCTAGTGGTCCGTCCATATGAAGAAAGGGATGGCTGTACCCTCAAGCCAGTGTCGCCATTCCTCTAGAGCCAGTTTTATGGCAAGTAACTCACAATCCCCCACATCGTAATTTTGCTCGGCAGGAGAGAGGCGTCGAGAAAAAAAGGCACACAGGTGTAGTGTGTTGGAGGATTTTTGAGATAAGACTGCTCCTACACTGGTGTCTGAAGCATCGACCTCCAATATAAATTGTTTCTCAGGGTCAGGATGGCAGAGATTGTGTGCAGAAGAGAATAAGTCCTTAAGCTTACCAAAAGCAGTCTCAGCCTCAGAAGTCCTTTTAAATGTCCGTAACGTGGAGGTTAATTGAGTAAGTGGGGCAGCGATCCGGCTGTAGTTTTTAATGAACCTCCGGTAGAAATTGGCAAAGCCCAGGAATCGTTGCAGCAGCTTGCTTGTCTCTGGAGTTGTCCATTCCACCACTGCCTTGGTTTTAGCTGGATCCATGCGATAACGTCCCTCCTCGAATATGAAACCCAGAAAAGAAACAGACTTGACATGAAAAACACATTTCTCAGCCTTGACAAATAGAATAGAATAGAATATATCTATATTGGCATATTTGCACCAAGGTACAAAACAGTTCAATTGGCGCACGCACCATCCTAAGAGGGACGTACGCACGGAAAGCCGCAGCAATAATTAAATCGCGCCGCCAGACAATCAGATATGGAAAAAAAGGAACATACAGTCGGATAATCATTGGTATTCACAAAAGAATCTATCACATTTTGTCTTAGGACATTCTATGATAAAGTCAAAAAACTCTACCAGCTCAGCACGGATAAAGACAAAGACATGTTGCATTTTGGTGGCATAGCAGGGAGATAGTCTGTGAGTAATCATTTCAGATAAGCACAGTCTGCAGATGGGCTCAGCTCGGCTCCATCTGAATGCACACAGAGACCTCTGGGGGGGGGGGGGCGACAGTTTTCAACAGCTTCAGACTCCAGGAGAAGTTTTGCAGTCAGCCTTTTTTCAAGGTTGCTTGAGTCCCGATTAGATTAGTTGCTTTATTTATTTTTCAGGGCAGGCTACAGTGTACTCTGACTGCAGCCTTGAAGTCCAGGTGCCGTCTGGGTCCAAATCGCCGAATCATGTGAGGTTCCATTCAATCCGAGCTACAAATCCCTGTCTGCCCCCTGATGTAGCCTGGTCGGCTGTAAACGAGTCCCAAAACACACTGCAGGTCTGCAGTTGTCCACCACTGTTCCCATCGTGCGATTCAGCTCGAACAACAGCTGGTTCATTGAGGTCACAGCCCGGATCAAAGAATCTTGTTGAGCAGGAAGTTTCGCCAGCGCGTTGATCGCCTCGGTAGTCTTCCTCAGCTTCCAGTAGCAGAAACCTCCGCTATAAGCCAAAAAGCAGAGCACCTGCTACCATAATTCCAATTATCCACAGATCTTCCACATCCTCGACTGAAAGAACGGTCAAGCACATTAACTTCCACTCTCCCCACGAGTCCATAATGTAGCCAACCGCATGCGTGTCGAGGGGGCATGCCGGTACTCCTGGTCCGGAGTGCTTCATGGAAAAAAAATTATCGATAGAGGAGACAGCCCACGCAATTAAATCCGTTTCCAAATTGCTTCGAGTGAGCACTGAAGAGTTGCAGATGAGACAAAAATGCAAAAGCAGGGAGGAGGAAAACTTTAGGGCAGGAGAGGAGCAGAAAGAGAATCGACCTGCTTCGCCAAGAGCCGGAAATAGTTGGTTTTCATACAAACGTTGAAGAACCATTCTGACGTGATGAATGTGTTGATCCTCATCCTGTGAGTAGATTAAAATGTCATCCAAATAAACAAACACGAAAACATTCAAAAAATCCCTCAGAATATCGTTGATCAGAGCTTATAATACAGCGGGGGCATTAGTGAGTCCGAAAGGCATGACTAAGTATTCGAAATGCCCCAATGGGGTCTTAAAAGCCGTCTTCCACTCATCCCTTCTTTGATTCTAAAGAGATGGTAAGCGTTACGGAGATCCAGTTTTGAGAAGATCTTAGCTAGGTGGAGTTGTTCGTGAATTGAGTCAATACGTGGTAAGGGATATTTATTTTTGATAGTGATTTGATTAAGTCCTCTATAATCAATACAGGGGCGCAGGGTCTTATCTTTCTTTGCTACAAAAAAGAACCCTGCCCCAACCGGTGAAGTGGAGGGACGAATTATCCCAGAGTCCAATGATTCAGAAATATATTCTTCCATAGACCCTCTCTCAGGACCGGATAAATTGTAGAGACGACTGGAAGGAAGAGGAGCCCCAGGTAGTAAGTCAATAGCGCAATCGTAAGGACGGTGAGGTGGTAGGCATAGAGCCTTCTGTTTGTTAAAGACGGGGGCAAGATCGTGATAAGCAGCAGGGATCAGAGATAAATCAACGGGCTCAGGAGTCTCAAAATGTTTAGCAGAGGCTGGAACAGCAGTTCTCATACAGTTCCTAAGGCAGTGTGGACTCCATTGTTCAATTCGGTTACTATGCCAGTTCATCACGGGATTGTGTTCTTTAAGCCAAGGGTAGCCTAAGATCAGTTGTGGTGTAGGTGAGTCGAATACAAAAAATACACTATGTTCATGATGATTTCCAGAGATTAGAAGATGTAACGGTAGAGTCTTCCTCTGTACTGAGGCAAATCTTTGACCTGTAATGTCAGACATGGACAACGGGACCGATAGTTGTTGGGTGGGAATGAATAGGAGATCTACCAGATCTTGACTGATGAGGTTTTGCTCTGCCCCGGAATCAACAAGTGCTAACACAGGGTGCTTATGCTGGTCAGTAATAATAGTAGATTTTAACTCAAATCGTGACACAGGAGAAGAAAAAGAAAAGTTTCTCACCGATAACTCCTGCCCTATTGGTGAGCAGAGCCGTTTCCCAACTGTGGACAGCGAGCAATAAAATGTCCTTTCACCCCACAATAGATACAGGCTTTATTCATGATTCTACGTTGTTTTTCCTCTGGGGAGAGGTGAGCTCGACCCAACTGCATGGGTTCTGGTTGGGGTGAAGACCTGAATTCCAGTGCGGGCAGCTGTGATTGGTGTGACGTTGGGTGAAAACCGGAAAATGCTGCATTCTTGGACTTGTAGTTGTAACTGGGGGCGGCTGATCACTGTGACGTTGGGCGGAAACCGGAAGTGGAGGGATGCTGGGAGTCGTAGTCCCTCTCCCACTTCTTCTTCTGCAGCTGATTGTCGATGCGTGTGGCTAGGTGAATCAGCTCATCTAAACTCTGGGGCTCTTCAAGCGCCGCTAACCGGTCCCTGATGGGGTTAGAGAGAGAATGAAGGAAAGTACCTCTGAGGGCGAGTTCATCCCATCCGGTTCGGGCAGCCGTGATCCGGAACTCGAGGGCGTGATCAGTCACAGAGCGTCCCCTTTGATGGAGGGTGAGTAGCCGTTTTACAGCTTCAGTTTGTTGAAGAGGTTGATCAAACACTCGTGTTAAGTCGTCTAAAAACAAGGAAAAAGTTATGGTATGAAGTGGATGAGTAGTTAAGAAAGCCTGAGCCCAACGTAACGCCTCTCCCTTAAAGGTGGGGTATGTAACATTGTAATGTAGTCTGTAACTTTTCAAACAATATATTTTTAACATATTTCTTCACTCTGTCACTATCTATTGACAGACTGATTTTAGACAAAGTAATCTCTGAAAAAAACTATAGTCCCCTTGCTTCTCTATCAGCATTTATAAAAACACTGAAAACACAAGAGTGACCCGGACACTGACCAGCCAATAAAAACAGAGTTGTTTGTCACGCCCCAACCCACGCCCCCACCTGTCCCAGCCGCAGCTCGTTCTCATTCAAAGGATTGCAAAGCGATGCAGGACTGTTTTTTATGTGACACAAAATGTATTAAATATCCCTTCTTTATCCCAGAGCTGGACTTTTATTTAGTTTTTTTGCCAAAAGTCAAGTGATCGCTTCATCCTTCACTGACGAGGAAATGGATTTGTCACGACTCACGAGCGAATTAAAACATGTCCAACGTTGCTTCGTGAACCTCTGCTGATGTCTTCTGGTTTTTGTGTTGTTGGATGAGTGATTCATGGTTTTATTATATTTTTTAAACAGTTATATTATCATATAAACACAGAACTTCGGAGCGCAGAGACAGGAGGAGGTGGAGCATTCCAGACATTCCAGACCAGCGCTGACAGACATGAGGAAGTCACGAGCGAATTAAATCATGTCCAAACGTTGCTTCGTGAACCTCTGATGATTTCTGCTGGATTTTGTGTTGTAGGACTAGCGCTCCATGGTTTTATTTTATTTTATTAGAAGGTTTTATTACCATAAACACAGAATATCGCAGCGGCTCTGAGCAGACACACAGCAGGGGGCGGAGCAGATCCCAAGTTCAGCAGAGCACGGACTGTGCCATATATGGCTCTGAGGGGAGGGAGCAGAATGCTTTTCTGCGCTGAAAATATTTCCAAGTCCCAGAGTGTTCAAATATCGCAGACCCTACCTTTAAGATGTATAGTAAAAAATGAGACTTTAGCGACATCGGTAGCGTAGAGACTGGGAGCTCTTTGAAAAGTTAGTTCACACTGTAAAATGAAACCTGCACACAGCTTAGGATCGCCACTGAAAAGCTCGGCCGGTTTTAAATTCTGTTCCAGGGTGGCTTGGGGAGGAATTAAGCTGGCGTGACTGACCTCTGAAGTAGATGTTGTGCCTGATGGCTGGAGTTGAGCTACCTCTTGTTTCAGGGAGTACGTCAGGCTGCCGAGTTCTTGAAGGTTGGATTGATTGCTTTGTTGAACAGCTAGTAAACGTTCCAGTGTGGCCTCATTCTTTTCAATTTTCTGAAACATAGTTTGTAGTGTGAGCTGGAACTGTTCAGCGCCTGGATCTTTCAAGGGTACTTGGTGTGGCTGGGACATTCTGTGATAATAATGATGTACCCCAGATGAAAGATTAGGACTGAACAGATAACCAGGACACAATTAAAAGTTTAATGGTGTTTATTTACAGGAGTGAAAAGACAGTATCTTGAATTCAGCAAAAACCTGGGGATGGACGAGGGGGTTAGTGGCCAGTAGGAGATAAGGATATTCAGAAGAGGGATCTGTCTTACTGAGAATGTCGAGGAGCGAGGCACAGAAGAAAAACAGTCTGATGAGTAAACCAAGATGCATGAGAGAATGGCGAGTGGTGGAAGGCCCAGCAGCTGTGGAGTTCCAAGAGGCTTGAAGATTTTGCAGATAGATTCCAGCAGGGCAGGCAGACGATAAGGGCCAAGGCTCTGAGATAGAATGTAACAAGACACAAGAATTACTTCTCTAGTAATGCTGACACAAAAGGCTAGAACTTGACACTACCGTGAGCAGGCCAATGTCCCAGCGCCTGTAGGATGGCTTCTGAAGCTTCAGTCCTCCTGAGGTAGAGTTGATTGAGCACAGCTGCTGTCAATTAGAGGTGCAGAGGGGGAGAGAGAGCAGGAAGGTTCCTACAATACCTAGGTTTAACAAACATATCAGTTCCCTTGAGATTATAACAACTCAATCGTTTAACCAAATACATCTGAACAGTCAAAGGCAATACATTATTATGAGCTCTATACATCAACAAAATATTATAATCCACCAGATCGTAAAACTTCAGTAATTTCATCTGATAAAACAATATACTTGTACTTGTTGGATGACGATAAGGTTTTCTGGTTATAATTCTTATAACTCTCTTCTGCAAAACAAAAATAGGTTTTGTAATTGATCTACACGCCTTACCCCAAACACCAACACAATAAATCGAATGTGGAACAATAAGTGTATTGTATAACAGATACAATGCCTTGTCATTCAATAGATCTCTAACTCTGTAGAATACTGAAATAGATTTAGATTTAAAAAAATTGACAGAACTTAACAGTACTGTATGTTGTTTCCAAGACAATTTTTCATCAATTATAACACCCAAAAACTTGACCTCATGGACTCTACAAATTTCAGAACCATCAATTTTAAATGAAACATCAATAGATTTATCTTTATTACTAAAAATCATATAGTTGGTTTTATCTAAATTTAATGATAATTTATTAAGTTTGAACCAGAACTGAACTTTGTCAAGTTCAGTCGTCATCAATTCCATTGTTTGTTCAATACTTTTACCAAAACTAAAAAATGTAGTATCATCAGCAAATAAGATGCATTGAAGAAGACCAAACACCTTTACCAAATCATTAATATACAAAATAAATAACTTTGGTCCCAACACCGATCCTTGTGGGACTCCACAAGTGATTGTGCTATACTCAGATTTCACATCATCTATTTGAACAAACTGTGTCCTTTTCCTCAAATAACTTTGTATCCATTGTAACTCCAATCCTCTTAATACCATACCTATGCAACTTATCAATAAGTATAGAGTGATCAACAGTATCAAATGCTTTCTTCAAGTCAACAAACACACCAATACAGTACAGTATTGTCTTTGATCCATTGAGTTGTAACTTTTTCAATTAAATCCATAAGAGCCATAGATGTGGAATTCATTGTTCTGAACCCATATTGAATGTTTGTCAAAATATTATGTTTGTCAACAAATTTGTCCAATCTAATAACAAATAATTTTTCTAATATTTTTGAAAACTGTGGTAACAATGATATAGGTCTATAGTTATTGAACAAACATTTATCACCACTTTTGAAAATAGGAACCACCTTCGCTATTTTCATTCGATTAGGAAACATTCCTGTTGTAAAAGACAAGTTGCATATGGCACAATCACATGACCTATTATATTCTTTACAAATGTCATATCCATGTCCATATAATCCTTAGATTTTTTTGTCAGCCATTTTATTAACCATATTCATTATTTCTTCATTAGTTGTTCCATTAAGGAACATACTATGTAAGCAATCTTCAATCAAGTAGTTAACATTTTTATCAACTCTAGGTATATTGGCTGCAAGGTTTGTACCAACCTCTGTAAAATATTGATTAAATCTATTAACAATTTCATCAAAATTAACAGAACCGGGTCTCCCGGTCTGATCAAAATTAACAGAACCGGGTCTCCCAGTCTGATCAAAATTAACAGAACCGGGTCTCCCAGTGTGATGAAAACCAACAGAAGCGGGTCCGTTCCTTGGAGCAGAGCAGTGGTTCTGCACGCTCTCCTCCAGTGGACCTCAGTCTTTCCGGCCCAACGCTCAGGCCCGGCTCCAGCTCTTCTGCAGCCTCGCCCTGATCCTCCGTCTGGAAGCTTCTATTCCTGATAGAAACATTCAGTAAAGTTTGTTTCTGATCAATTATCGGTTTCATCAGATAAATGTAGAGAAACAAACATGACGCCATCATCTGCTGCGTTTTAGACGACCAGGAGGCACGATGAAGAATTAACGTCTGATTTTAATTTTTGTTCCAGGTGAAACTAAAAGTTTCCATGGATTAAAAGCTCCTGCTTGGAAACATGAACGTTTGAGTTTAATGAGCCCGAACTCTTCCTCGCTCTTTAGCTCCTCTGGATTAAATCTGGACACGTCACTGACGGACGGTCTTAGAGCTATGGGCCGTTTCCAGACAGTCACAGACAAAAACAGTTTGGACTCGAGTGGTCCGGACCTTTTTCAACAGTAAACATCTCATCCATTATTCAGGACCAGTTCCCTCTCTGCCGGCTAACCCTCCTCCTCCTCATCCCTTCGTTTATGGGCTCTGTAGCTGTCAGAACTCCTGAGAAAGAAATCTGACGGCTTCATAACTTATTGATCATCTGGAAAGGTCAGGCGGGAAGCTCGGCCCGGTTTGCGCAGCGCTTCCTGCCTGTGATTTGTGTCTTTGTTCTCCGAAGTGTCTCCTCCTCTGCTCCGACTCCGAGTCACTTCACGGTAAATTGGATTTCCTGAACCCTGGTAGGGTTGTGCAGTAATTGAGTTTGCTGATGAGACGTCTGTCCCTCAGCTTGTCTTCGTCGGATTCATTTTACTTTATTATCGGCCCAGCAGAACTCTGATAAACTCATTTGTAGGGAGGAGATCTCTTTGTGCTGCTTTAAATCAAATAGTCCTTTCTGAGACCTCAGGGCCTGTGATTTGGTTCTGTTCTGATAGTTTCTCACTCAGGGTTTCTGAATTTTGGTTTGGATATGTGAGGGCATTGGGTCTGAACTTAACCCAGAACAGAACAATCAGAGAAATTGATTTTACTTGATTTTATCACTTGTTTTATTTGTTGTAGCACTTTGAGATTTTTATTAATGAAAAGTGTGGTATAAATTGAATTTATTATTATTATTATTATTAGAAAGACCAGCTGAAGGTTCTCCAACCTGCCTCTGGACCCACTGGGGCTCTTTAAAAAGACTGACCGACGTTCACTCTGGTAAAGTTTGATCATCAAGCCACTGAAAGTCGTTTTAAACTCCACCTGAAGCCGAGACGTCGTCGCTCCCTGATGTAGTTGCGTGTTGAAAATTGCATTGTTTTGTTCTGGTAGTAGCTCCGCCCACCCTTCTCGACACAAGGTCCTGTCCAAACATTTATCACATGAGTATCCTCAAAGTATTGTGTGATTGGTCAGAAGTTCGTAGATGTGTTAGTTTACGTGAAACGATGTTCGGACAGCAATGTTGTCATTTTGCTTCAACTACTCCACTTCCAGAAGCCGGCTGTTGTGGGTACGAACAACATGGACGCTTTGAGGAGCAGTTAGCCGAGGCAGTCTGAAATTACATCCATCTGTACGACTCCTCAAGACACGCCTATAAAGATCGTCAAATGGACTGAAACTCCTAGATGGAGATTGCACAGACACATGGAGATATGTGGAGAAGTCCCTCTGCTGAAAAGTGTGGCCCTCTCTTTATGACAGATCTGTGGCCAAACGGCGGATGCACGAACGGGTTGGAGGACATAACAGGAAGAAACCCAAGCTATGGCGTGTACTACTGCAGGAAGGGTTTCCCAAGAGCTCTGCGCTGTGTCTCTTGGACTATGAAAGGATTGTTAAAAACTAACAGTTGCAACCACGTGACCGCAATTTGACTGTTCGGCTTTTGATGTATGGTGAAACGACCTTCAGCCGGCCCGTCATGACTAGGGACACTCCCTCATGATACAGAGGTGGGGTTTGGATGGACCAGTACATCCAGAGTTTTGTCTTTCAGCTCAACCACAACCAGATCAACACCCTCCATACTGCAGATTAGAACTCGATCTGTTGGATCCTCTTCCACCATTTTTCAGGTTCAAGGCCCCCAGATACTTGAACTCCTCTGCTCTTTCACCCTGAGGGAACATCCCACCCTTTTCTGGTTAAGAACTATGGCCTCAGACTGAGAGGAGCTTTCATCCCAGCTACTTAACACCTTGCTCCAAATCAAAAAAGGCGTTCAATACAGGATCAACTGGACTTTATTTGTTGCAGAAAACGTTCAGAATTGAAAAAGACTTCTGGACAGAAGTTGAAACGTTTTCTGCAACAAATAAAGTCCAGTTGATCCTGTATTGAACGCCTTTTTTTGATTTCATCATGTCCTGGACGACTGAGAATCTTCACCAGCACCTTGCTCCAAACCATCCCAGTGCACGCTGCAGATCATGGCCTGAAGACCAGGGCCGGATCTATAATACGGGCACACCGGGCGGGTGCCCAGGGGCCCGACAGCTCAAGGGGGCCCTCTGCTGGCCAGGAGTGAGCAGTTCAGCCTGGCAGAAATTTTTTATTTTTTATTTTATTTTTTTATTGTCGCTAGACGTAGATAAAACAATGCTTTGTCCTCAATTTTCCTTATTATCCAACCCAAATAAAATAAAAAGTTGTTTTTCAAAAACAACTCATAAGTGTCTTTTAGTTTGTTGACATGACGTGTATGATTGGGAGCAGACGGCAATGCACACACTCAGTCCGGTTGGTGGCGGTAATGTGCTTAAAATAAGTTCGCCAACCGCCAATAAACAATAGAAGAAGAAGAAGCTCTGTGACCAATGAGCTGACAGCCCTTTTACACACGTGATTGAAACTACAGAATCCGGCTCATCTCATTGGTCCAGTCTTGGCAGTTCACGGAAGACACGGCAGCTACGAGGCCGCCAGACGAAGCATTGTTTCCGAGATAAATCCGTCCGAAGGTCCCCCGGCGCGCGCCGGAGCTCAACTGAGAACCAGGCCGGCCATGCTGCTTTGAAGCCCCACCAAGAGGCTCCCTGCCTGGGTACACGATCCAGAACGGCCCCCGGCGCGCGCCGGAGCTCAACTGAGAACCAGGCCGGCCATGCTGCTTTGAAGCCCCACCAAGAGGCTCCCTGCCTGGGTACACGATCCAGAACGGCCCCCGGCGCGCGCCGGAGCTCAACTGAGAACCAGGCCGGCCATGCTGCTTTGAAGCCCCACCAAGAGGCTCCCTGCCTGGGTACACGATCCAGAACGGCCCCCGGCGCGCGCCGGAGCTCCGGCGCTCTGGACCACCAGAACCATGCACCAGGGCAGAAACTTCGTGCTGGACATGGGCACAGGAGAAAGCAGGTAAAGATAATGGATGGACGGACGGATAATAAATGTAACAAAACCAGGAGAACCCTTGAAGAAGAAGTGGAGAAGATCACTGAAAGTCTTCACCTGGTTGGCAGGTAAAAATTCAATAATTTCCAGTGTAGTTGTGAACCATGTTTAATTATTGATAGTTATAAACAAAAGTGTACAACTGACACGTACAAATAAGTACATAATTGTGAATTTAAGAGATTGCTAAAAGTGATTTTTTTTGAAGGAATATGAAAAATAACATAAGAATTTATTTGAGTTGTTTAAGATGATGTAATCTTACATTTGGTGATGCAATTAATTTTGTTCTTTGATAAATCATTGTTGTGAGTTTATTTGGGTAAAAAAGGGGCAGAGATTATAAGATTATTCTTCATCTGCTGCCTTTCATTTTATTTTGAATGTATGTTTTTTATTTTTTATTGAGTTGTTGACTTTGTTTTAGTGAAATGAATGAATTTTAATAAATAAAATAAAAATAAATACATTTACTTTACACTATGCAAACATACAACCTTGTCCATCTTTAAAAAAATCACAGTTCATATAGGTAATTAATAAATACATTTCAAAATGTAGTTTACATACTACAATGCTAAATTTATAAATATAAACAATACACGTTTTTCCATTTATTTATCACTACATAACCTAGGCTATGTGTCACTAATGAATTTTTTAACACCTTTTGGCAGGCTAAACATGTATGGATGAGCTGTATGAGGAATGTGTGACTGCAAACAGCCTGAGGTGAGGTGGTCTCACCTCAGGAGAAAGAAAGGTGGCAGTCCCAGGGAACAGCAGAGAAGTGGATGCAGCTGACCTCCCCAACAGAACACCTGAACTCACACCTGGCCTCAAATGCTCCCCATCATTCATGGTTGAGTTCCATGTGATCCAGGTTTGAACTTGAGAAAAACATCATACAGACTGTCTACCTACACTTCAATCAAAGTAAGGGAATTCTTTTTCTTTTTCTGCTGCTTCGAGCTTTCTTAGAGCTCATGGACTTGTTTTTCATGCACGTGGGCATGGACTGCACACCAAGGCACTGGTGTCACTATGGTTGCAACATGTTTCTGATGGATGTGATTTGCTACTGGTTTGCTGCTGATTGATGTCAATGCAGTAGCTGCTGCTCTTTCAGAAGTGTTCATGTTTGACATCATTTGCTGATGAAGGATGGATGGATGGATGGATTTGCTGCTGAATGATGTCAATACAGTAGTATTATATATACAATACAGTCAATACAGTAGTATATAGTAGTAGTCAATACAATATATATATATATATATATATATATATATATATATATATATATATATATATATATAAATTTTAAGTAAAATGGGTGTTAGGTTACGGGGGGGGGGCTGTGAGCTTCGGTGCCCAGGGGCCCCTGGGGTTGTTAATCCGGCCCTGCTGAAGACCCAAACAGAACAACGTCATCTGCAAAGGCAGGAACGTGTCTCTACTTTGACCCAAACTGACACCCTTCTCTTCACAACTGTGCCTTGAGATCCTGTCCTTGAGCACCAGAAACTAGATCAGAGACCAGGGACATTTTTGGTGGAGTCCAACACTTTACTGGGAACAAGACTGGTTTTATCTTGAGCAGGGGTGGGCAATTATTTTTTCCATGGGGCCACATGAGAAATAGAAAATATTGTGGGGGGCCGGGCGAAATGACATAATTCAATACTGCATATTAATAGTATTTCTTTATTAAAAGCAGTAAATATCATTGTTTAGACAAACTGGTAAAAGTATTAGTTATGATTAATCAACAAAATAAAAAGCATGAGTGGACATTTTTGAGGGCTAACGTTGTCTTGTGACTTGACAACAATGCAATCATGCACATTGCGCATGTCTTGATTTACATATTGCATCATTTTGTACGTGAATTTTAAAAAGACATCAAAATTAAAGCAATGCAGTCCACAAATGAGGTAAAATTAGAAACTATTTTTTGTTGTAACTCCCCTTACGGGGGCCGGTCAGAGTCAACCAAAGGGCCGCATGTGGCCCTGGGGCCTTACAATGCCCAGGTCTGATCTTGAGGATATAGACACAGGTCTTGCTTTGGTTATAGAGGAACCAGGTACCGGTAAATATTTAGCCTCCTGATCTAGAAAGCATGTGTGGACTTGAGAGTCAAACTCCCATGACCCACTTAGCAACTCTGCAAGGGTAAAAAGATCAGATCCGCTGTTCCATGACCGAGGCAAAGCCTCACTAATCCCCTTGAATCTGAGGGTTGACAGTTGGTCAGAACCTTCCATAAATAAATGCAGTTCTTTGTATTTTCCTTCCAAACAGTTGGACTTCCTTGATCAATAGTTCAGGTCTGTGCACAGACCCCTGGTCTATGTGGACAAAGTGTGACTGATGAGGGTGTTGCGTGCAATAAACACATACTGGTGGCAGTGTGGGTGTTGTACACAGGTTGACAGAACCCTTCGGTCATCAGCTGAAGTCTTTCTCTGCACGTTATCCCTCCACAGAAGAGCCATACAAAGACCTCAGTAAACTAGCCGGGTGTCATTCGCTCTTACTTGTGGAGTGAGCTATCAGCTAATCAAGACTTACACAAATTACCAAGAGCAAGCAGCAGCAACGTGCACACACACGTACACAGTTCAACACGGCGATAAGTTGCGTGCCAGTGACAGAGTAACATATATCTGCTCGCTGGGAAAAACTGCTCGTCCGTCCCGCAAACCGGATGAGCAAAACTTGTCGAGCGTTTTGTCTTGAAATTGTTGTTTTTTAAAGCGTTAATATATATCAGCAGTGGTGGGCCTCCGACCGCTAGGTAGCGCTATTGCGCTATTCCGCTTTTAGCGTAGCTAAATAATCTGTTAGCTTTACAGCGGATTGACTAAGTTTTATAATTCATAAGCGGATTTATGCTATTTTTATTTAAAATGCAGTACCGCTAATAACTATTTATCTATCAGTAAAAACGAAATAACGTATTTACGAGCAGCGCCGGATGTGGTCCGTCACAAAAAAGCGTCCCCCTCAGTCTCTTGGTGTGTGCTCTCTCTCTAGCAGTTAGCAGCCAGTGTGTTACTCTGGAGCCTTATTGCTTGTTTTCGAAGAGTCAGACGAAGACTTTTTAACATGGAGGGTGAACTTATGGATGTTTCTCAGGGCCTACGCGACGCGTCTGGATTTAAAAATAGAATTTCGCCACATTAGCACTCTTCAAAATGGCGTCCGCGATGGCCAAAGAAGCCAGGATTTTACAACAAAACACGGTAAAACAATTATTTCTTTGCTGAGAAAAAATATATTTCATAGCTGACGTTATAGCACAAGTTTTCCTGAGCTTGAGAGTTTCACGAAATGGTCAAATCTGCTGGGTTTAAAAAAAGTAGTTCACCATTAGGACTCTTCAAAATGGCGTCCGCAAGGCAGCAAACTTACATACTCAGGGAATCACAAGGAACTCAGGAGACAGAGGCAACAGGAGGAGACAATGCCAGGACAATGATAAACACAGAGATACAGACTTATTTTTGATTTGATTTGATGTTCATTCATTCATTTTAAAAGAACAATACAAAACAGTTTCATCAGATACAAGGATGAATAGACTTTTAGCTGAATGGATGGATGGATAGACAGTTAGCTGGATGGATGATCTTTAACAAGTTCTAAAATCATTAAAATTTAACCTCAGCTTGTGCCTCTGACCCAACAGAACCTCCTTCAGCAGCAGAACCCTCTGTGGTTCTCTGCAGGACTTCATCAGTCTCTCTCCTGGTTCTGGAGGAGTTCTGACCCACTCTTCTTTCCATTGTTGCTTCAGTTCTTTGAGGTTTCTGCTCAGCTCTCTGAAGGTTTCAGGTTCAGGTTCTGGACTCTGACTGGGCCGTTGATTTGATTTGATTTGATGTTTATTCATTCATTTTAAAAGAACAATACAAAACAGTTTCATCAGATACAAGAATACAAGTAGGATAAAATGAAAGGAGCAGAAAGAAGATGAAATCTTATTATATCTGCCCCTTATTTATTTCACAGTTTGTTCAACCAATGATAACCTTCAAACTACATCACAAAATGAATAACTCTACTTAATTTTTCTAACTGTAATACACAAACACACTAAGCTTCATCATATATAGTTTTTGAGCAAGTCCTTTAAGACCTTTTTCTTAAATGTATACATTGGGCAGCACGTTGGCACAACTGGTAGAGCTGCTGCCTCTCAGCGAGAAGGTTGCCGGTTCAAATCCCGGTCCGGGGCCTTTCTGGGTGGAGTTTGCATGTTCTCCCCGTGCATGCGTGGGTTTCCTCCGGGTACTCCGGTTTCCTCCCACAGACCAAAAAACATGCTTGTTAGGCTGATTGGTGACTCTAAATTAGGGCTGAACGATTTTGGAAAATAATCTAATTGCGATTTTTTTTCTATAAATTGCGATTGCGATTTAAAATGCGATTATTTTTACTGGTTCTGTATTAATTCATATCACTAACGACACAACTGTTTTTTTTAAATCAGATAATTAATGCGCTTTTTCACGCAGAAGCTTGCAAAACAGACCCGGTCACATGACCAGCTCTCGCTTTGTTTATCTCCCGCAGTCTCGGTGTCTCAGCGTCTAAGCTCAGATACACGTTTAAATGAGCTAACTTACCTGAATTTATAACTTTTATGACTTCAGTCGAGCCTGAAGCAACAGTGTTGGAACGCACGATCTCCTCCTCCCTGCTCTCTCTCTGTTTTGCTTCGCTCAGAGCTGCGCGCGCCAGACCGGTGTGATGCAGAGAAGCGTGACCAGTCAAATCGCAGCCCGTGCGATTAGTGAATCGCGTTTTAACATATCGCGAGATAATCGCAAATGCGATTAATCGTGCAGCCTTACTCTAAATTGACCCTAGGTGTGAGTGAGAGAGTGGATGGTTGTTTGGTGTGAGTGAGACAGGTCCCTCTTGTAAATGAGTCCCCGTGACTCAACGAGGCTAGCCTGTATAAATAAAGGTTGAATGAATGAATGAATGAATTGATTTTGCATTTTTAACATCACTCTCCAGAACATTCCACAATCCAACTCCCTGAATTGAGGTAGACCGTCCCTTTAAGCTGGTTCTGAATTGTGGTTTGATGAATATCTGTCCCTTTAAGATTGTAATAACTTTGTCTAAATTTCTTTGGATATTTAAA
>JBBPBX010045720.1:3354-25202 GCA_038048925.1 Garcialebias charrua | reverse complement strand
TATATATGTTAAATCAGTAATGGACGACTCTACCAATAAACAGGCCCTCAGGACAATCTTTATATCTTTATTTGTCTAAATAACATTTCTGGTTGCTTGTTCATGTAAGGGCTGTGTTCTTCTGTATACTTTGTAGCAATAAGAAGGATGTGAGACGGAGGAAGAAGGGTTTCTGCATTCTCCTTCACTACATTTGTTTTATTTCTTGAGGTCTCGTTAAAGTGGGGCACCAGCTGGTCAGTTTACTGACCAACAACAACTTAATTTATATTTTCACCCTTTAATAATCAGAATCAGTCACTGAAGTAGAATCCGTTAATTACAGGGAGTTTTATACCATAACACATGAATATTCATGTGAATGAAGAGACCAAAGTTGTCTTTGAAGTTTTATTAAAAAATAATCAGACTAAAATCAACAGCATTAATAAACAAACAATAACAATGAATCAATCTTATCTAAGGCAAAGTTGACTCTTTGAGTCAGACAAAATTAGACAAAATTGATTATTTTAATAAATAGTTTACTTTGGATTTTGGTTGAAATAAGTTATTTAATCTGATCAGATAAAGTCATTTATCATCACTGCAAGCCAGGAAATGATTTACCAAATTGCATCAGCTTAAAATAGCATAACCAGACCAAGGCATTATGTCACTAGGTTCTGCTCCTTACCGGGTCAGTGTTGAAGGCACCAGGTCACTCGTCTTTCTGAGGTTCTCTGATGGATCAGACCAGGCACACCATGAGGAGGACTCGCCAGGAACTGCCCAAGGTAGCTGACCTTCACTGTGACAGCGTCAGGGGTCTGAGGGCAACAGCTGATGAGAAGGTGCACCGTCCATCAGCACCTTATGCACCTTTGGACTTCAAGCCAAGAACATGAGTCGTGCAGTGGAAAAAGGCTTCATCTTCTGCAGCTATTTACTTCTAACAATTGTAACTGAGCAACATGCTTATCTGCTCAGGAGTTGAACGAGTGGACCTTGGCATGACCTCTCCGATTTGGTCCACAGACAAACCATCAGTGGTGGGCACCGCTAATTTAAAAATTAGTTCCACAATTTCTAAAACGCTTATTAATTTTTTTAGGTCCACAATTTCAAAAGCACAAATGTCTTATGAAAATTAGGGGAAGCTAATCTAATCCGCTATTTATATATTTCTATATTATATATATATATATTTATATATAGCCGGCAGCGTTATCAATATTTGCACTACACTGCCAACTGAAAAGTAACAAAAATGATCCTAAAAGGATGAAATTACAAAAATCAAAGGATTTATTTAATACTTTACGTACATATATTCTATTCGGCCACGAAATTAACAAAAAATAGAATGATCTTTTAATCCCTAAAACCACGTTTAAATCTCAAATACACGGGTGTGTCGCCACCGCATTTATACATAGTAACCCAAATACATGAAACTAACGACTCGCCGTCGAATGGTCGACACAAAACGCACAATAAAATCATCCGGCCACGTTAATTTGGCTTGAAACAGCGGGGTTCTCTACGGATTTATCCATTAGTAACCCAAAACAACCAGCTGGACACAGAGTTCAGCGTCTATAGGTAGTCAACAGATTTAATGAAAAGTAACTAAAATACATAAAAATAACGACTCGCCGTCGAATGGTCGACACAAAACGCACAATAAAATCATCCGGCCACGTTAATTTGGCTTGAAACAGCGGGGTTCTCTACGGATTTATCCATTAGTAACCCAAAACAACCAGCTGGACACAGAGTTCAGCGTCTATAGGTAGTCAACAGATTTAATGAAAAGTAACTAAAATACATAAAAATAACGACTCACCGTCAAATGGTGGACACAAAACACACAATAAAATCATCCGGCCACGTTAATTTGGCTTGAAACAGCGGGGTTGTCTGCGGATTTATCCAAGTACCCAGCACAACCAGCTAGCCACAGAACTAGCCCTCGAGTTCACGACTGACCCGGAAGATGTCAAGATGGAATAGTCCATTTTTAGTAGGGGGATAAAGAAATCGACCGTTTTTTTATTGCGTATTTAATGATCGTTTTCATCGTAACTATAATTATTTTTATGTTAAATGTACATTAACAAGCAGGATCAATGTTAGTGATGTAGGTGACTGCACGGGGCGAGGCGGGGCCGGGGCCACTGCTGAAATGGGACCCCCAGGCATTTACCTACATGGTAGAGCCGAGTCTGTTCTCAGCTCTGCCCCCCTCACCCTCACACCCTTTCCTCCTCTCTGCTGTTTACGGTGGGGAAAAAGGTAAAACAAGCAGCATAAGAGCTTGTAAATAAGTTTATTGGTTTTTACTGATAGATAATTAGTTATTAGCGGTACTGCATTTTAAATAAAAATAGCACAAATCCGCTTATGAATTATAAAAGTTAGTCAATTCACAAAAACGCTGACAAAAAGTTTAGGTCCACTGTAAGCGGATTAGCGCTTTAGCGCTACCTAGCGTTCATGCGCCCACCACTGCAAACCATTTTCCGGTTCGGGGCTGGAGACGAACTGCTCAGTTCGGGGGTCCAAGGCGAACTCAAAGGGAGGAGTTTTTGTAGAAGAAATAAGTCTCAACACCTCATGGCCTGAATTATTCATAAAAGAGGTGAGCAGTTGTGATGCTGAGTCTGATAATCCAGACTTTAACACTGACATGGAAAAAAGAGAATGAAGCTTGTAGACTGAGGTTTACTGTCAAAATCCAGCCTCAAAACAAACAAACCAAAACTTTTTTTCTTTTTCTTTCTTTCTTTTTTTTAATTAAATTATGTTGAGTCAGTAACCCTTCAAAGTCAAAAAAGTCAAAAGTCAAAGTCAACTTTATTGTCAGAACTGCAATATGTACAGGACATACACAGGACCGAAATTGCGTTTCTCTCAGTCCCTCGGTGCAACAGTAACCATCTAAACACTAAACACTAAAACATTTAATAAACATAAGCATAAAATAGTAAAAAAAAGTGTAACACTGTCCTGAGTTTTTTCATAATAGTATAAAAGTATGAAAATTTACACCAACACTGAAACACCAAACACCCCTAAAACACCAAACACCCAATGAACATAAGCATAAAATGAAATAATAAAAGTGTAATACTGTCCTGAGTTTTTGCATAGTAGTATAAAAAGTATAAAACGTATATCTATAAAATAAACTGAAGTTTCTAGCGTTGACATTTGCAAAGAGTGGCACAGCAGCATATAAGTTAATGTACACAGTATATGTATGAGGTAGTTGATGTTGGTATATAGGCAAAGTGGCATATGAAGTAAGGCACATAAGGCACATTTGGCATCCTTAGATAAGGCTAGTCAGAGAATGCTGTATATGTATCTGCAGTAGTGTAGATAAAAGTAGTGTAAATGTAAACAGTAATAATAAATGTAAAGCAGTAGTAATAAATGTAAACAGTATTAATAAATGTAAACAGTGAATGTAAACAGTAGTATGACTATAGGCAGTAATGTAATACAAACATTAGTGCAAATATGAGAAGTAGTGCAAACTGAATGAACACATGACCGAGAGTTTAGTGAATAACCCGTTTGATGACACAGAGTCCAGTGTTAAAATCTTTGTGTTGAGTGATAATGTGTGAGAAAGTTTTTTGTGTTAAGGCAGTTCAAATGGGAGGGGAGGCAGAGCAGGCAGAGTGTTTAGCATTCTGACTGCCTGATGAACAGAGCTGTCTCTCAGTCTGCTGGTTCGAGCCTGGAGACTCCTCAGTCTCCTCCCTGATGGCAGCAGTCTAAAGCGGCTGTGTAGTGGGTGTGTGGGATCACCTGCCATGCAGTGGGCTTTCCGAGTGAGGCGTTTGCTGTGTAAGTCCTGCAGTGAGGGCAAGGAGGTGCCGACGATCTTCTCAGCTGCTTTCACGATGCGCTGGAGGCTCTTGCGGCAGGATGCAGTGCATGCACCAAACCACACCGTGATGCAGCTTGTCAGGACACTTTCTATGGCTCCCCTGTAGAAGGTGCACATGATGGAGGTTGAAGCTCCAGCCCTTTTCAGCTTGCGGAGAAAGTAGAGGCGCTGGTGAGCCTTCTTGGCCAGTGCTGCAGTGTTCCTGCTCCAGGACAGGTCCTTTGAGACGTGCACTCCCAGGAACTTGGTGCTGTCCACTCTCTCCACTGCGGTGCTGTTGATGGTCAGAGGGGCATGTTGTGCATCCCTCTTCCTGAAGTCCACGACAATCTCCTTTGTCTTCTCCACGTTGAGAGTGAGATTGTTGTGTCCGCACCACAAGGCCAAGCGGCTCACCTCGTTCCTGTAGTCCGTCTCATCGTTGTTGCTGATGAGACCTACCACTGTTGTGTCGTCCGCAAACTTGATGAAGTGGTTGGAGCTGTACGATGGTGTGCAGTCGTGTGTTAGCAGGGTGAATAGAAGGGGGCTCAGCACACATCCTTGTGGGGCCCCTGTGTTCAATGTGATGGTGCTAGATGTGTTACTCCCGATCCGTACTGTCTGTGGTCTCCCGGTCAGGAAGTCTAGCAGCCAGTTACACATTGAGGTGTTCAGCCCCAGACTGTCCAGTTTATGGATGAGCTGTTGGGGGATGATGGTGTTGAATGCCGAGCTGAAGTCGATGAACAGCATTCTAACATAAGAGTCCTTCGTGTCCAGATGTGTGAGAGCTGTGTGGAGGGCAGAGGAGATGGCATCGTCGGTTGAGCGATTAGGTCGGTATGCAAATTGGAAGGGATCCAGGGAGGCAGGGAGGACAGATGTGATGCTTTTCATGACTAGCCGTTCAAAGCACTTCATCAGGATGGGGGTGAGTGCTACTGGGCGATAGTCATTGAGGCATGCGGGCGTTGCCTTCTTTGGGACAGGGATGATGGTGGTGGCTTTGAAACAGGTGGGGACGATGGCCTGGCTCAGTGAGATGTTAAAGATGTCCGTGAAGACCGTTGCGAGTTCCCTTGCACAGTCCTTCAGCACACGACCAGGTATGTTGTCAGGACCAGAGGCCTTCCGGGCATTAATCTTGATAAATGATCGCCTTACGCTGTCTGAGGACAGCGCCAGCACCTGGCCATCAGGAGAGGGGGGGAGTTTATGTGCAGGTGTGCTGTTACTTGCCTCAAACCGAGCGAAGAACTCATTCAGTTCATTCAGCGTAGAGGTTGAGCTGTCACAGGTCTGGGGGGGGGGTTGTAGTCTGTGATGGTCTGTATTCCCTGCCACAGACTGCGTGTATCCTTGCTGTCCTTGAAACGGTGAGCTATTTTCCTGGAATACTGCTCCTTGGCCTCACTGATGCCCTGGGTCAGGTTCTTTCTGGCTGCCTTCAGGCCCACCTGATCTCCCGCTTTGAAGGCAGCATTCCTGGCTTTCAGGAGTCTGTGAACCTCAGCTGTCAGCCATGGCTTCTGATTAGCCCGAACAGTGATGGTTTTGAGGTTGGTAACATCATCAATGCACTTGGCGATGTATGAACATACAGTGTCTGAGTACTCCTGGAGACATGTGTTGTTGTTTGTGGTAGCAGCTTCTTTGAACATACCCCAATCTGTGGTGTCAAAACAGTCCTGGAGTGCCTCTGAAGACCCCTCTGGCCACACTCGTATCTGCTTGCGGACTGGTTTTGTGACTTTCACCAGCGGCCTGTATGCTGGCTTTAGCATAACACAGATATGGTCAGAAGCACCAATGTGGGGGAGGGGGAGGGCTCTGTAGGCATTTTTCATGGTGGTGTAAACTTGGTCCAGTGTGTTGTTTCCTCTTGTTGCAAAGTTTATGTTTCTGTATGTTTTTGGAAATACACTCTTTAAATCTGCATGGTTGAAATCACCAGCCGTGATGAGAAAAGCATCAGGATGGGCTGTTTGTTGCTCACTGATGTGCAGATATAGTTCATTCAAAGCCTCACTTCTAACTTTGCTGTTGGAGCTTGGAGGGATATATACAGCAACAATCAAAACAGCTGTAAACTCCCTCGGTAAATAGAACGGTCTGCATTTAATAGTCATGAACTCCACTAAATGTGAGCAGTGTTTGTAGACCACAGCAGCATCCAGGCACCATGCTTTGTTGATGTAAACACAGAGCCCACAACTGGAATCCACAACTGGCGAGTTACAACACTGATGCAAGTCACAAAATGTACAGCAAAACATTTCCTGTTCGTTACCTTGCTGGAATCAGATAATCATTTCAAACAAACAGGAAGGAGACAGAGAACATACAATGTGATTTGCAGCCACAAAGCACCATTTGGCCTTTTTGTACACTTTACTTAACACCTCCCTTGTTGTTTCATTGTGGCCCTGTGTTACATGGACCAAGTAAACACAACAGGGATGTAAACTGGCTTTAACTGTGATGAGCATCTTAAGTAAGTCCACAGAAGTCCAGTGGGGCAACAAACATCACCATCAGATGTTTGCACAGTGCTCATGGCTTATCATGGTGCAGACTAAACCACAAACTTGGCTTGTACTTTATATCTCTTTCTGCAAGTGCAATCTATATTACGGTAATCAAATCAAATAAAAATAAACAATTTGTTGACTAAACCACAATCTTGCTTTCAAAAAAATGCAATCTACATCATTAAAGCAACTACAGTAAGAACTGACGTTTGTTCTTTGCATGTTTACAACCGAGAGCAGTTCTGTTCAGTTGCAATACAGTAATATGTTTCTGAAGACTACAGCTTGTGTTGCTTTTTACAGGGTTTTCTATAGATTATTTAACCAACGAAGCCTGGAGTTGTGGTACAACAGTACATTATGATCGGTTTTAGAGGAACCTGCATGCTTGGAAAGTGTTGTTTAATCATGATGCTTTCATACCCTGATGCATGCTCAATGATGCTTTCACTTGAGCTTAATCTTTATTCGTAGCCATAACCATCCATCCATTATCTTTTACGAGCTTCTTCCATTTTGGATCATTGGGGTCGCCGGTGCCCCGGGGCATTTACCGGGGCATAAACGGAAAAGTTTAGTGTATTTACAAAATAAAAATGCCAAAATCAGAGAGATGGAAAATATAACAGGATGTTTAACTGAATGAAACAGTGCACACTTCAACACTTGCTCTTCTCAAGGGCGGACGTCTCCTCTCGGTCTCCGCTTGCTTTTGCTTTGTCTTGTCTGTGAAACTGTCTGAGAGCCTCTCTTCTACAAAATCTTCCGAATCATAACTATGGACTTCAATTTGGTCAGTTGGTCCCTCAACACAACTGATAACATTTCTTTAAAGAGAAGACAGGCTGTAGGCGAGCTGATTTGCCCTGTTGGCATGCACACAGCTGGATATCTCATCGACTTGGAAGACTTGATGACGTGTCTATCTCTGCTGTCATCTGTGGATCTTAAGGACACATATTTAATTGGATTTATGACAACTGGTTCCTGCTTTTTGGATTTGTTTGAGTACTTTCTCCACCACTGCTGCTCAGTGAGTTGTGTTATTTTAATTTTTTTGTAAGTTTAACAACAATTATTTTGTTACCCAGCCACACTAGAAGTTAATTTAAAATTTTAAGTACACTTGCAGGAATAATTACTTCAAAAAACATATTGATGTGTCCAGATTGAGCATCAACACGACTAATGAGGTAATGGTAAACATTCTTGTGTATTTGTTTGTGCTGCTCCATAATCACGCTCCTCCTCTAACCTTTCCCTTTCTCCAATACAGCAAACAAAGGAGCTCACAATCAGCAGATGAAATTGTTGTGTTCTGATTGTTGGGACCCTAATGAGGTGGAGTTAGAGTGCAGGAGGTCGTTGCACATCATGGAAGGGAAAGAAGTGCATGGAGCACCATCACCAAACGTAGATGGAGCGACACACTTTGAAAAAGCACAAAAAGTAAACTTCTTACATGTCCCTCAGCCTGATGACTTCATCCCAGTTGTGAGCAGAGCGATTATACATTTATTGTTTCTCATGTGCGTTTCTGTTACTCATCATCGTGTCTCTCGGACAAAGGCTTCATTATTTGCCAAGTTCCTAAACACACTCCGTTAAGCCACTTGGCACACCAGTTTACAGTTTTTGGCATCTTTTGGTGCAGTTGTGCTGCAAACTAGATTTTTGTGGGTGAATAACTACGGGAAAGAAATGTTATATAAACAAAGCTCATTAGGTTTGACTCAATGTTAGAGAGTGTGACACGCAACGGAACTGTTGGCAGAAATGTTGTGATTTTATTACGTCCTTTTTGCTCGAAAATGTGCAACAGAGGGTCGTCTTTATTTTATTTTTTTTTATTATTTTTTTAACTCCGTCCTGAAAAAATGCAGAAAATGAAAATGTCACTGCTTCTTTGTTTCCACTTGGTAGTAATGCAAAAATGTATTTTACCTCTCCAGGAAACAAAAGCACATTGTGTTTGCGCCCAGTAATTGCCTAATTTTACTGTTTAAAGTTGTTGTGTTGAATTTAGGCCGTCGTCTTTCACAATTAATTTGCAAAAGACATTCTGGAGCCTTAGTGCCAGTAAACAACTGTTCCACGCAAAAGATAGGATGTGGAAGAATACTCAGCACTCACAATGCTCACTCACACTTATAGATCACCAGGAGCAAATTTAGAAATATTCACGGATAAAATCTTGAAGCTAATGGAGAAGAGTTTTAATAAAAATGTCTTTTTGTGTGGAGACTTTAACATTGATATGGGAAATAAAACAGATTCAAATAACATAAGCACATTTATAAACTCAATGTACAGTTTAAATATGTATCCATTGATATCAAAGCCAACAAGAATTACAACTCATAGTGCCACAATAATTGATAATATTTTCACAAATATAACAAATGGGGACGTGATAGGTGGTATCTTAACGACCGACTTAAGTGATCATTTACCAGTTTTCACAATCTATAAAAATGATCAAAGCATCACAAAAGCAGTTACAACGAAGAAAAAGATCATAAACACGTCAAAAAAAGTTTTGGAAAAATTAAAAGAGGATCTAGATAAACAAGACTGGAATGAAGTGTATGTTGATGATGCGAACAGAGCATATGATGAGTTTATGAATATCTTGGAAGCTCTGTATGAAAAGAATTGTGTGCAAACAAATTACACAAAGAGAAATACGATTGATCAACCATGGATGACAAAAGGGTTGAGAAATGCTTGTAAAAAAAAGAATTATTTGTATTCATGTTTCTTGAAATTGCGAAGTCAGAGCGCTGAAGAAAAATATAAAAAGTATAAAAATAAATTAGTAGGGATTATAAGGAAACATAAGAAAGAATATTATAGTAAATTATTAGATAAAAGTAATGGTGATATGAAAGCAACATGGCGAGTAATGAATAGTGTCCTGAAGAATCATAAAACAAAAACTGGTATTTCAAAATATTTTGTAAAAGACAACGATGAAATTCATGATGAAAATGAAATTGTAAATGGATTTAATCAATATTTTGTGAATGTTGGATCAAGCCTTGCAGCTAAAATACCAAAAGTAGATAATAATGTGATCCATTCAATTACAGGTTGTGCAAATAGTATTTTTCTAAATGGAACTAACAAAGAGGAAATAATGAATGTAGTAAAAAATCTTACAGACAAGAGATCAAAAGACTGGGTGGACATGGATATGATGTTTGTAAAGGACATAATGAGCCATGTTATTGAGCCGTTTACATATATATGTAATTTATCATTTTCAACAGGAATATTTCCAGATAATATGAAAGTAGCTAAGGTAGTTCCTCTTTTTAAAAATGGTGATAAATGTGTGTTCAACAATTATAGACCTATATCCTTGTTACCACAGTTTTCAAAAATTCTTGAAAAACTATTTGTGAACAGACTAGATCAATTTATAGATAAACAAAATATTCTAAGCAACAGTCAGTATGGGTTTAGAGCAAAAAACTCTACATCAATGGCTCTCATGGAATTAATGGAACAAATAACTACTGCTGTCGATCAAAAACAATATTGTATCAGTATTTTTGTTGATTTAAAAAAAGCATTCGATACTATTGATCACACCATTCTCCTTGAAAAACTGAACAAATATGGTATTAGAGGACCAGCATTACAGTGGGTATCTAGCTACTTGAAAGATAGGAAACAATTTGTACAAATAAATGATGTAAGATCTGACCTCTGTAATATCACATGTGGAGTTCCCCAAGGCTCTGTACTTGGACCAAAGCTTTTTATTTTATATGTGAATGACTTGGTAAATGTGTCAGGACTCCTTAAATGTGTACTTTTTGCTGATGATACCACATTTTTCTGTTTAGGTGAAGATATAGAACAAATGTTGGAATTGATAAAGACAGAATTTGTCAAGATACAAACTTGGTTTAAAATAAATAAATTATCATTAAATCTAGAAAAAACTAATTACATGATATTCAGTAATAAAAAGAAAACTGTTGATGTTCCACTCAAAATTGAGGGTGTTGAGATTTGTAGAGTGAGTGAGGTGAAGTTTTTGGGTGTTATCATTGATGACAAACTGACATGGAAACAACACATAAATTCTGTAAGAATAAAAATAGCTAAATCGATTGCAGTACTGTACAAAGTCAGAGACCTATTGAATGATAAAGCTCTGTATTTGTTGTATAACACAATCATTGTTCCACACTTAATCTATTGTATTGATGTTTGGGGGAATGCGTGTAAAACAATCACAAAGCCTATTTTTGTATTACAGAAAAGAGCTGTAAGAATTATCACTAGAAAACATTACCGTCATCCATCAAGTACATTATTTTATCAACTGAAGTTATTGAAGTTCCATGATTTGGTAGACTATAATATTTTATCAGTTATGTATAGGGCTCAAAATAATGCATTACCTTTAAATATCCAAATGCATTTTGTTAAAAGACAAAGTTGTTATAATCTTAAGGGGACAGAGATGTTTGTAAAACCACAATTCAGAACTAGTTTGAAGGGACGTTCTACCTCAATCCAGGGAATTAGATTATGGAATGGCTTGGAGAATGTAGTTAAAAATGCCAAGTCAATGTTTACATTTAAGAAAATGATCAAAACGAATGTGTTAAAAAATATATATGAAATAGCGTAATGTGTATTGTATTAGTTAGAAAATTAGAAAGAGTTAGTCATTTTAGGGGCCAAGATGGTGTAGTGGCAGGGCTTCCGACTTGGGACCCGAAGGACGCGGGTTCGCGCCCCGGCCACCACACACCTTGGGGTGTCTATGAGTGCACACCTAATTCTCCAGCTTTATATGGCTGCTCACTGCACCACCTGGTGGTGGTTGGGTTAAATGCAGAGACGAATTTCGTCTGTGTATGGGAAACATACACAGATGACAAAAAAGGACATTATTATTATTTTGTACTGTTGGTTGAAGATTATTATTGTTTAATCTGATTGTTGGAAAAAAGGGGCAGATATAATAAGATTTATTCTTCTTTCTGCTACCTTTCATTTTTTAAATATTTTGTACATTATCATTTATGGGATTGTCTCTGTATTGTTTCTTTTGTAAAAAAAATGAACAAATTTAATAAACATAAACATAAACACTGAAAAGAAATTTGAGTTTGAATTGTTTCCGTTTTTTAGAAATGTACTCTTATATGTGTCCTTCACAGAGTATTTACTGCAGGTAAGTTAATGACTGCTTATAATTGAGGACTGCCTTCTAGTAAGGCAGACACCTATTATTATCCACCTGACAAGGGTTTCTTAACTTTATATCTTACTCTTCCATCAACTTTAATGTGGCCCGAACCACAACGTGTCCTCCACAAATGTTATATCTAAACGACCGGCTCAGCACCGTGATGTGTGCTATTACTTTTATTGGTGTTTCAAGTTACAGTGGCAACATGATTTTCAAACAAAAACACATTTTTTTTTTGGGAGGGGGGAGTATTTTTCATTGAATCTGGTTGCAAATCAAATATCCAAGATGGCCACCTGAGCTAAAAAAGAATAATACTGTAAATCAGCCATTTTAAGAGATATTAAGCTGAAATTTGGTGTGTTGGTAGCTGAGCAATGCCCAGTAAATCATTAATTTAAAAAAATTCAAGATGGCCAACAAAGCTACATTTAAATGGCTTTAACACAACTATTTTTACATATGTAGAGCTGCAATTTGGTGTGGTTATAGCTGAGTACATTCTCCATCACATACTGAATCCAAATAAAAAATCCAGGCTAGCCACCCTAGCTTAAAATGAAAAAAATATGACTACAACTCTGTGATTTTTTGCCATTTTGAACTTAAATATATAGTACGAGAGCCAACCCTAACACACAGTACAAATTTTTAAATGGCTACCACATGGCGGTCCCTATCAGAGTTTCTCCAGAAACATTCTAGTTTTAAGCCTTTGATTACTTGAAGATGTGCAGATTGCCCACCCTCTTTCATGCTAGTGTTTTACACTCTTACATTATCTCAAGATATCTTCTGAAGGGCAGACGTCTCCTCTCGGTCTCCGCTTTGCTTTTGCTTTGTCTTGTCTGTGAAACTGTCTGAGAGCCTCTCTTCTACAAAATCTTCCGAATCATAACTATGGACTTCAGTTTGGTCAGTTGGTCCCTCAGCACACTGCAACATTTCTTTAAAGAGAAGACAGTCTATAGGCGAGCTGATTTGCCCTGTTGGCATGCACACAGCTGGATATCTCATCGACTTGGAAGACTTGATGACGTGTCTATCTCTGCTGTCATCTGTGGATCTTAAGGACGCATATTTAATTGGATTTATGACAACTGGTTCCTGCTCTTTGGATTCGGCTGGTTCCTGGTCTATCAACACACAAGGAAGATGTCGGCAGCAAATCTGGACCTGGCCAGGCTGCCTGCCTTACATGACGGCTTGGTTCATGTCTCAAGAACCCAGACTTTTAGCTGAATGGATTACATCTCGGGGATTTTCTCAGGCACGTTCCACTGGTGTGGTCATTTTAATTTGGACATTTCGGAAGCGAGTGGACCGACAGACTGAAGGTAGATGTCATTAAAGTTCTGCCTGTTCCCAAAACTATAGTGTTTATCTGACATTCGATTCCCCGACTGGCCTTGACAGGCCGTCTTATCTCAACATGCCTGTAGAAGTTTTGTAAACCTGACGCTCTCACCCTCCCAAACCTGCTACTGAGGAATTCCACAGACTTTTCAGAGGAGCCCAGCTGAATAAACATTCTGTCATCATTTCAGGACTCTGGATTCACCTCTGGCCGTCCTCGGCAGCCCCCCCACACCCCCGAGTGTGCACAGTTCTCCAGAGGGAACTACTGTATATGAACTGAGTGTTTTTATCTGAACTCTGCAGTGCGTCTGCGTGCTGGCTGCTCACTGCCTTTGAGTACTCCACCCCCCCACACCCCACCCCCTCTGCGTAATGTCGGCATCATTATGTGCTTGTGTGCGAGAATTTTTTTTTTTTCATTACTACATTTTTGACTTTCACACAGAGGTCAAAAATGTGTTAGGAATTTTTTTGTCTCCAAACCCTATGTGTCATTTTTCACCTCTTTTATTGTCTGTCCAACAGATCTCACTTGTAAATGAGTCTTTGAGGCTCAATGTGACTTATCTGTTTAAATAAAGGTTGAATGAATGAAAAAAAAATTCTGCTGTAAATAAGATAGTACCGTAATTTTCGGACTATAAGGCACACATAAAATATTTTAATTTTTCTCAATAATCTACAGTGAGTCTTACAAGCCAGTGCACCTTATGTATTAATTCTGGTTGTGCTTACTGACCTCAAACCAATTTTATGTGGTACATCTGAACAATTTTTAGTTATTGTGAATGAACTGAATAAAGTATGACTTGTCTGACTGTTTTGTTTTGCTTAATGCGCCTTATACTGTAATCTGGTGCACCTTACAGTATGTATGAAAACAGACCCGTTCATTGATATTACACCTTATAATCCGGTGCGCCTTATGGTCTGAAAAATATGGTAATGAATATGATGTAAAATGTTTAATCGTAGTAATAATTAGAATTGTAATGCTTAATAAATAAGTGAGAAATACAAAGGAAAATGTAAGTTTTACTTCAGTTTGCTCCTTTGGTTTTGTAAGTTGGCCAAAATGTGTTTTTGTTCTATGTGTGTTTAAGACAAAAGATGAATTCATGCATTCATGTGGAGAAATTCTAGTTTTGGTCTTTTTGATTAAAAAAAGGAAGAGACCATTGTCCAAAATCTCATGGGACATTGCAGGATCTGTTGCTAGACTGTGTTGTGAATGACTCTCAACTCAAACCATGCAAAGGTTTGGCTCAATTTCTGTAGAATTAACTGAGTTCGTGTCATTTTTGAGTTTTATGAGCTCAGTTCGTCTTGAACTGCTTTGCCTCCAAAGGTCAACCAGCTGTAGATGGACATTCAGTGATTATCTCTTAATGGTTTGATTTTTTTTATTATTGATTCAGCAGTTCATAAGATTCTTGCTAACAAATAGATACAATTGTTTCCAGTAGCTGAAGGCAAAATCTTAAACAGATCTCTCATGATCAGTAGGTGCTCACAGTGTAAGTTGGGGATCAGTCTCATCTACTGGCACACCAAATTTTACTTTAGCTACTGTCCAATTGAATGAGTTAAATATAATTTTACATTTGCAAAAATTGCTTTGCTGTAGCGGCCATATTGAATTAAATTCCCTTAAAAACAAATATCAGCTGTAGCACCAAATATTTACTTTCTAAAGTTTCATTAAAATCCATTCAGTGATTCAAGAAACAAGTGAACACTACCACACACACAGACACAAGCAAAACTTTACCATCTTTTTAATTATATTTATGCCACACAATAATAATTTAAAATCTATATATTTTTAATGAATCTGTAACTATTTACTAGCAGAAGTTATCTTTGAGTAGATTTCTTATTAAAATCTAACTGTTTATGAAATTACGCTAAATGGTTATGTACTTGACAGATACTGGGCCTTTTGTGACCAGTATTCACAAAATGCTGTCCTTGTACTTATTTTCACTGTAGGTTCTTTTTTCTCCTCTTATCTTTCAGAATAGAAGCACTCATCAGTCCATCTATCTTGGGGAAAATTGTGTAATGGATCCTTCATAATAGATGTGTCCAACCTGGAGTAGGCATGGGAACATTCTCTCTGTCTGCATCCTAATGCTGCATTAAAACACCACGGACCTAATTAAAGCTAAATGACACATCAAATTACTCCTCCTAGATAAACAAGCCTCTTATTAGTGCAGCAATTAGCCAGGTAATGAAACCTCTGGTTGAGGATGACTTCTCAGTTGCATAAATGATAAAAAAAAAATAAAAAAAAGAGGGGGGACAGATGAGGCTAAAATGTTTAAGTGGACATTTCTGAGTAAAGGTCACGTAAGGAAAGTTTTATAGATGTATAGAGTTTTTATTTTTTTAAATAATTTTATTTGGGGGTTTTTTGTTTGTTTGTTATAATTTACTGCTGAAGGCAAAAGGAAAATAATATTTTTACCCATTTTTGTGAGCGCGTGTTCTTTGCGTATCGCGTTAGCAAAATATCACATGAATCACTCACGCAACTCAAAGAAATCTTTGGGTGTACATTTATAAATAATTAATTTTTGGGGTCAACCCAATTCAAGATGGATGCGACAGCTGGGCAACCTTGGCAAATAACGTACTTTTTGCCATATAGGTCGCACCTTTTTGCATAAATTTGCAAGCCCTGCGACTTATATGATGAAGCAACATTTTTTTCCCATATTTATAAACCAATATTTGGCTGAGAGCTGACAAGTTAATTCTGAAAATATTGAGCGCTACCATTTTCAGCTGCAACTCGACTAATACGGCAAACCAAGTGTCTCATTAATAGGTAAAAGTGGCTATTAATGAGACACTTGGCTTGCCTTAGCAAGCCATCTTGATCTCGCTCCGGAAATCCTGGAGCAAACGTCAAATCAGCTGCATTTTGCCACGCTGCCCAGGCGAAATGCAGCTGCTTTGACAATTAAAGTGCATTTATTACGGAAAAGTTCAACTGAGTCACAACTCTACTATAATGTCAAGCAAACAAATAATTGTTTTTAGGTGGTGATCTTGTTACATTTTGAAGAAATGCACAGCAATTCCTCCCTCTGCGCGCTCCCGCAGCCGTGAATCCGTTTTTGAAGTGCAGCTGAATTGACAGGCAAAGTGCATTTATTAAGGAAAAGTTAGACTGAGACACACCTTTGCTATAATTTCCAGCAAACAAATCATTGTTTTAAGTGTTAATCTTGTTAAGTTCTTGTTAAAGTCCTCCCGTGCATGCTCCCACAGCCGCCATAGCCAATCGATTTTTGGCACAACACCGGTCCACGTTTCTGGGGTGACGCGTAGCAAACGCAACATACTGTATACAACAAAGCAACTTATTTATGTTTTTTTTCCACTTTATTAGACATATTTGGACTGATGCCACTTATACAGCGGTGCAATGTGTACCGCGGAAAGTAAGGTACAGAAATAAATTTCACTCAACTAATTTTGCAAAAATTCAACTAAAATTTAGAGATGTAGTAGCTGAGCATTATCCACAACACACAATCGAAGTGCTTCACACCGTGTCATTTCTAACATGGGGGCAAACCTGTTTTTTCTTTGAAAATACAGTATCACACATATGATTGGTCTTCCGTTACATCTTCATACTGCACCGTTAACCTGTGAGTCCTTTCTTCAAGCAGCATCTGGTTTTATAGGCATTAGAATTATTGATCTATAATTGTCGTTTCAAGGTTAACTGTTGATAAATTATGGTGCTGTTCTGCACAAACAAGTGGTTTCATTTGTGTGGATTTGTTTGCCCTATGTACTGTTACTTGTGATGTATAGTAGTTTGTTCTGGCCTTGATGGCCCTTAATGTTCTTCCACTCGCAGAAACATTCATTTGAACGGGAACAAGTCTTTAATCTTCCTCCTGTCCGTGCTTTTCTTGTCTATACGCCCACGTTGTCTTTGCATTCATTACTGCCTATTGACAACTCATTTAGGAAGTGATTTGTCACAGTACGGAAAGAAGGCTTTCACATAATTCTTCTTGGTACAATTGTGCAATCTTTTTAAGCCTTAGGCAGTTTTTTGTGTTATTGAACTCTACTGTCTGGTGTTGGGGTGGCTGCTGTTTGTTCTTTTGTATCTGAAGTGTCAAACGTACAGCAGGAGTCACATTGATATGGCCTCAAGGTCCAAAACCCCCAAAAAGCCCAGCATTCTATCACCTATCATGCCAGAGAATGAAACTAACATTATGTTGTGTTGAGAAATTATGAGTCGGGCCCATTTCTGTTGAACGCTGAAAGTGTGATCTTCAGAGCGATTCAGATTTCTTGGTGACCTCTCTTACTCTTCTCCTTCTTGCACACTCGCTCATTTTGTAAGGACGGCCTGCTCTCGGTAGAGTTGCATAAACCACACATTTCTTTATTTACTTAATGATGATTTATCAGAACTCCTGGGTATGTTGGTGGCCTTGGAATTCCTTTTGAATCCACCTCCCAATTATCTTTTATCTGAGTTGAATTAAGTCATTTTATGAGGGGTCAATATTCATGCAATCACTAACTTTACAGCAGAGATGTGTATTGAACGGGTGGTACTCTCCAGGAATCTTGTTTCACTTTGACATTGAAGACTGTTTTCTTTTATATATANTACGGAGCCCCTAAAGGGACATGGGGAGAGAAAAAAAATACAGATTCCTGAGAAACTAAGTCAGGATCCCGACTTAGTTTCTCGGGATCCCGACTTAATTTCTCAGGATCCCGAGAAAGTGTCTCGGGATCCTGAGAAAGTTTCTCAGGATCCTGAGAAACTAAATGTTAGCTTGCGTGTAGCATCTAACAATTCGGTGAAAATCAACATTTTAGAATTAGTTTTTAGTCGGGATGTGCTAACCGCTTGAATAGCGTTCTTTTAAGAGACAAATCGATGTGGTTAGACAGTTTAGATGGCTTTTATTGAGTTTTCTAAACTTTAGAGAAATCTCCGTTTTTCTTGTGGGTTCAAATTGTACTTCGACTCAATGCAACGCCTGGAAATGACGTCAAAAGTGGGCTGGTCGCAACGGCGTGCGTCACCACTTTCGGCGAATCAGCGCTCGCCTTACAGATACGACTGTGTAACTGACAAATCACAGCTCTCGTTTCATCCAGCTTCTTGTTTCATCCAATCACAGCTCGTAAACAGACGTGATTGACACGCAGCTTTAACGTTAGCTTAGCACAGCAGAACACAACTTTACGGACTCTTTACAGCTCATAAACGCTCCACAACCATAGCAAAAATTTCTGGAATATGGCGGCACCACACAACACAATTCAACTGAGCTTCCTCAGTAAGAACAGCAATTTTAAACCGTTGAAACTCAACAGACATCGATCAGCTTCAAGCAACTTTAAGAAACTAAGTCGGGATCCCGACTTAGTTTCTCAGGATCCCAAGAAAGTTTCTCAGGATCCCGAGAAACTTTCTCAGGATCCCGAGAAAGTTTCTCAGGATCCCGAGAAACTTTCTCAGGATCCCGAGAAAGTTTCTCAGGATCCCGAGAAAGTTTCTCAGAATCCCGACTTAGTTTCTCAGGATCCTGAGAAAGTTTCTCAGGATCCCGAGAAAGTTTCTCAGGATCCCAACTTAGTTTCTCAGGATTTTTTATTTTTATTTTCTCCCCATGTCCCTTTAGGCAGTGGTCCCCAAACTACGGCCCGCGGGCCGCATCCGGCCCGCCCCCACATTTGGTCCGGCCCCCAGAACAATAGTAAAAAAAAAAAAAAATTTTTTTTTTTTTTTTACAAATGAATACATGTACAGTACTGTACGGTCACCAAGTACTTAGCATATCCTAACACAGTTTTTAAAGATGAAGGAGTAAGTTGAATTGTCTCCCTTTCACATAAATATTATTTTCACACAGAGTGGGAGGAGGAGTATTTTTTTGTTTATTCTAATTCAAAGTCTATTTGCCTCATCTGTAATTCGAGCATCACCTGGCGTGGATGGAGAGTTCTGGAGTCTGCTCTCAGAAGAAAAGTATCCTTACATCCGAAGATGTGCTTTGAACTAGCACTTTTTGGATCTACCTACCTGTGTGAGTCTGCTTTTTCACACATGAAAATCATCAAGTCCAAAAACAGATCCACAATGACTGATGATCATCTGGAGACCTGCCTGCGCCTCCCAACCACCTCATACTGCCCCGCGCCTCCTCCTCTCAGTGTCAGAAGTGCCACTAAGGTAGAGACACATTTATTTTATACAGCTTGCACCAGATGACACCATCCTGCTGCACAGAGCAGCTGCCTAGTTTTGATATTTAGGTTTTATTGAGGTTTGAAATAGTTGTTGGAGATTTGTAAATCTGCACCTTTGTAAGTCACTTTTTGTAAATAGTTAGTGTAAATGAGGGAGTTTTATATTGTTCAGTTCATTGTTTATTCGTTTCTTTAAAAAATATGGTGTGCTTTTCAAATATTGCGTCATTTTACTTTGATAAAATACTTTAATTAAATAAAACTAGCAACACATTACGTTCTGTTTTATTTACTTTAAAGAAGTGAGGAGTAGGGAGATGAAAAATTTTGTTTTTTGATACTGAGACTGGACGAGTAGCTCTCGGCAAACTGCCGACTTCAAAAGTAACTCTTGGTTCAAAAAAGGTTGGGCACCCCTGATTTAGGCACTCCTGCAATCGTCACACTTTTTCCTGTTAAAAACTGACTCCGGCCCCCCACCAGAGAAGGGAAAAGTTATGTGGCCCTCACAGGAAAAAGTTTGGGGACCACTGCTTTAGGGGCTCCGTATAGCAGCAATTAAAGCATTTAACATCTCAAGATTTTTCATAGGACTCTGTGTTATCTTGGGCAACACCTTAGGATCCTCCAGGAGGAGCTAATCCTGGGTTTCCCTCCTGATCTTGTTACCTCCTCAACCTAATTTTAGATGAGCTGATAAAACTGACCTACCGACTGACTGACTGACTGACTGACTGACTGACTGACTGACTGACTGACTTAATTAATGAATTAATGAATGAATTAATGAAAAATTACTTAATGAATGGATGGTTAATGGCCAATAAATATAGATTTTTAAGATGTTTTAGATTTCACATCAGATTTAAACGTGTTCACTCGTTCTCTTTAATCTATAGTATCAAATATAAAAGTTGTGTATTTCCTGGCTTGACTTAGCCTGGTTAAAACCAGACCCTTGTCCTTCACTTCGCTTTGTACTAGGGTCTGGGACTTCTCCCATAGACAAGGATTTCTCCGGTAGATTTTTGACCGGACCAATCAGAGAACAGAAGGCGGAGTTTTGTTAGTTTAGCCTGGCGAGGTCCAGGCTATTCAGATAAATAGCTCAGAAACCACTCGGTGGATATTTTTTCTGCTACCAGTGTGTAATTATATGGCTCTAATTTACTGACTGTTGGCCTGGATGAAACATTTGAGATAAAATTCGATTTTTTATCATTTATTTTCGTAGCGCACCCGAGGCTGTTTGGAAAATGTCAAACCGAAACAATTTAAATCCAGCAGATTTGACCATTTCGTGAATTGATTTAGGAACTGTTAAGCTCAGGAACACTTCTGATATAACGTCAGCTAAGAAATATATTTTTTCTCAGCAAAGAAATAATAGTTTTTTACCTTGTTTTCTTGAAAATTCCTTCGTGGCGGCAGCCATTTTAACTGACGACGTCAGTCGACGTCGTTCAAAACTCCGCCTTCTGTTCTCTGATTGGTCCGGTCAAAAATCTACCGGAGAAATCCTTGTCTATGGGAGAAGTCCCAGACCCTAGTACGAAGCGAAGTGAAGGACAAGGGTCTGGTTTTAACCAGGCTAGTGTTATGAAATAAAATATATTTTTGTCTTCGTGTTTTCATTTCCCATGAAGGGGTTTTCAAACGGTGTTCAAACGATCAGTCTCTCTAGTAGAATGATAAAGATTTACTAAAAGACACAGGTATACAGGTTAAACAGAGAATTGTGAGCATGAACACAGATCTGTCCTGGCGAGGTTCTCAAGGAATGCTCAGTTTGTGTCTGTCCTGGCCTCTGATTGGCTTGGGGTAGGGGAGGAGACCTGGTGCCTCTCTGTCTGTCAGTTTTACGACTTTGTAGATATATGGCTGGCTGTGGAGAAGTCTACTGAAAGTCCCTTTCTTATTCTGCATGGTGGCTCAGTCAGAAAGTATGTGTCATGCCCTTCCCCCCTAAGGCCTGTGGAGACCAGAGCAAGCTGAAACCCCCCTGAGGCCTGTGTATACCAGAGCAAGCCCAAAGTGCATCCATTCCCTGAATCTGCTCTATTTGTTGGATCTAAAAGTGTGTAGATTTATAATGTTGTGTAAGCTACTTTAAGGCACATAAGACATGATTGCATAAACATTTGTAAAACAGTTAATACCTTGATTACTGTATAAAGCACTTGTGTATTAATTATATAACAGTTGTGTATTAGTTTCAATCAGATTAACATATAGAACTGTGTAACATATAGAACTGTGCTGAGGCTAGCCTGTATAAATAAAGGTTGAATGAATGAATGAATATTATCCTTCACTCTCAGAACGCAAGTCTGCAAGCTGAAAAAAGCAATGGTATTTCCTGTTTACAAGACAGAAGCTTTCTGGCAGTTGGGGAGTACAAGAGAATAAAGCAGAACTCCTCTTATTGGTTGAGAGCAGGCAACGCCCTACAAGAGAATAAAGCAGAACTCCTCTTATTGGTTGAGAGCAGGCAATGTCCTACAAAAGAATAAAAGCATGAGTTTTTCCTCCTCCATCAGTCAACGCAGAGCAAGCCCACGGGGAAGAACAACTAATCAGGTTGTATGTGGTGACTCCCTTGAAATGCGCATTTCAATGTTCT